>JAHDVE020004900.1:0-25469 GCA_022606495.2 Halesus radiatus
ATAAGTGCTAGAATAAACGATAAAAATATATTTTCTATATTTAATTTAAGATTTCCCATACAAAAGAAATTTGTAACTTTTATATATATATATCAATTAGAAAGAAGAACCCATAATGAATCTGCAACTCTATAGTCCGATCAGGGGAATCGAAGGAAACAGATTCGAAGAGGGATTGCTGAGGGAGCACAAAATATATTAGTCCAAAACATACCATCTTGAAGAGTAAAACCTGCACCTAAAACGACAGCTCAACAAAGCAATATCTAACGAATCAGGAGTGGAAGTAGTTCTCCACTAAAATAATCGACTCCGCGAAGAACTCGACTATATGAGTAGCCACGCTCAGAACAAAGTAGTCTCCGACATACACCTGCACCGTGGTCTCGCATCCTAAAACTCCTTACTCACTAAATAAAATGCATTTGTTAAAGTAGAACTCGACTCGGCACTCAAACAAGTGGAACTTCTCCAAGCAGATCTCTCCCAAGTCAAGGCTCGACTCGCGCTCAACGAAAGGCAACAGCTGTCCGAAATCGAAATTCTCAAACAAAAATATACAGCCTTGCACATCGACGATAATACCAACCTTAAGGTAACCCATGCCGATGAGATCAAGATCCTTTTGAGCTAGATCGATAGATTGAAGTTGCAGATATCGGAGAAAAACACTGAGTTTCAACTACAGTTCCAGGATCGGAGAGAGCTGCTATCTCGCTTCGATGCGGAGACAGCCTTAAAGGAGTCGGAGATAAGCTCTCTCAAAATGCAGTTACAGACTGTCGAGGCCAATAAAAATAAGGAGATTAGAGACTTGTCCTCCAAGAGAGATTTGGAGAAGTCACGGACAACTGGACTTATGGTTACTTCCAAAGAATCTGTATCTTATCTTGAACGAGAACTGCGTAAGTTAGCAGATGAAATTAGCGAGAAAAACACTCAGCTCGAGTCTCTCACTAAATCATATCTCGTCGAGAAGAAGAAGAATGAAGAGAGCACACGATTGTTCAATGAAAGATTTTCGCAAATTCGCAACGAACATGAAGAACTCATGCGCGATAAAACTCTTCAGTTCGAAAAGAGGGAAGCCATTGCGAAAGAATAAATCCTTGATCTCAAGAAGAAATAAAGCCAATTGTATATAGTTCTGGATAAACATGAACAGGAAGCTGAGGTTTTGAAACATCAGCTAGATCTTTCTAAAAAGGAGAACCAAAGTCTTAGCGAGGAAATTAAAGCACAGAAGTTAGCCAATGAAAAGCAACGAGAGTAGTTTTTGAAATAAATCACTAAGCTCATGAATCAACAAATAAAACGCCGCTCCTCCAAAGCCTTGTCGAGTCAGCGATCCTTTGGAAGCATGAAAGACAGCGGGCATATCGAGTCACCTCCTGACCAGACTGTTATCACAGGACAGCTCCAGGATCAGTTACCGACAGTCAGAGAAGAAATCTACTTGCGCGAGTCAAACAAGAAAAGCGTTGAAGAGGTGAGCCTGATCGATAACGGTGAGAACGATGATTTGCTTGGATTAACTCGCCATTTCGAAGGCATGATTGATGAGTTAAAAAGGTCTCATGCCATAAACCTGGAGATAATAAATTTGTAGAAACAAAAACTCGCCCAAAACCTGAGGGAGAATCAGAGGGAGTATGAGGATTTACTGAATAGATTCGCTCCGTTGGTGAAAATTCACTCAGGTTCCAAGACAATTGAACAGGATAGGCTGGAAAGGCTGGAGAGACACTGGAAAGCAGATATAAGCTTACTATAAGTCCTGCTGGAAAAACATAAAATATATTTACCCTGAATAAATTTTAAGAAAGCATCAAATAACTAATCTATTTTTTCTTTTAAAAGGAGTAAGCAAATAACAATTATTCTATAAAATAAATCAAGAATTAGTAAGTATTATTTTCAAATAAAACCATAATAACATACATTCTGATTTAAATATTTATAAAAACTTTGTTTCCATGAAATAATTAATTTATTTCCCTCCATAAAAACAATAGTTCACTTGAATAACAAATAAGTTTATTAGATCTGCGATCAGATAAATCATCAAGTCGAACTCATCTTCAAATAACTCTCTAGTTTATGGTTCGAGCTGCTAAAGGAGATGGGTGATACGCTGTTTGAACATTTCGAATCTTCAGTCTTCGGACAAATGGTAATATTCACCATATTGTTCGAGAACCACACTTCATTATTGTAGTGTTGATAGTCCAGCAAGCCACGAGGTGGAAGGTGAGGCACAATGTCGGCGTAATGGACGACTCGGTAAGAGTTTGGAATTTGAGTGTTGAAATAGTTGGCGAAATGTGAGTTTCCAACTCTTGGTTGGCCATATGTGTAGTGCGCGTCGAGGCGTCCATAGATTTGCTTGATTTCCAGAGCAGCAACAGCCACGATGGCCCCTCCCATGCTATGCCCGGTTGTATATATGCTCGACTATTTATACTTAGTCTTCAGAGCTTGGAGCTAGGTTTTCAGAATCGTACTGATTCTTCCATAAGCAGAGTGAAATCCTGAGTGGACTTTACAATTAGAACAAGGTTTATAAGTATCCTGGATAGCATCGATATCAGTAATCCAATTTCTCTTGCTGGCAGTTCCCCTGATGGCGACTACGATCGCATTGCGGGCGGCGTAGTAACCAACGAACCCTTGGATCTTTTTTTCCAAATTTAGAAACCCTTTCACCTGTAAATATGTTAAGAATAGTTTTATGAGTTTTATTACGTCAGTAAGTTGGATTTTCTTGCAATAGTTACAAGTCCAGTTGGAAATTGAAGGGAGGGGTTCATAGGCTACCTTGGATAGCAACATGAGCTAATGAGCTAGAGATTTTTCGAAGGTACTGAGGACGAATCCAGTGAATAAAAGACATAGGACAGGTCTTAGCATCGAAATAGATCTTTTAAAAAAGTAAAAATTTGGAAAAAATGATATAAAAATATATATATGTATAAAAGGAATATTTTAAATTCTAATTCGAATGGAATATATATGTTCAAATTCATTTTTATTCTTTTTTGAAAAATTAACAGAGTGTTCAAATTATGGTTATAACTATTTGTAATAAAATAAAAAATTACACTTCGACAAAAATCTTCAACCTTGTAGATAAAAAAGGAAATAAATTTACTACATTTATTTGTTTTCAAATATAATGTAATAAAAAACCTTCATTTTTTTTTTTGGAAATTATATTATTACTATTAATTAGCTCACTTTTGAAATTAAGAATCTTTGGGAAAATACTATATGCTGATAATCAACGTTAAAGAGGTTATAAACATATCATAATTTATTCACTCCACATGCATAAATATTGTCATATCAATTATTTTTCCACCCTGCCTCACTTTCCTCGTAACTTTCGAAGTTCCAAATCATAAAGGCGTAACTGCTTCTCGAAACCTGTATTTGGCTGAATGCATGATCTCTTTGCCTTCACCATCTTGTAAGCATCATCATATGTTATCTCGAATTTCTTCATCAAGTAAGCGATGAGAATCGTGGAACTGCGAGAAATGCCAGCAGCGCAATGCACAACAACATTAGTCTTTCTGCGCTGTTCCTCTATAAACTCATAAGCCGAGTCGAAGCAGTGGGTTACTTTCTGGTTCTCGTTGTCGTCGAGTGCGAATTTGAGCTGTCGAAATTCAGGAGGATACTTGAATGATAGGTCGACTGCCGACATGATTCCAAAGATGGATTTTTCTGTGAGCTTAGGAAGATTGTGGGCAAAGTCATAACCACTAATCCAGATTCCTCCAACTCCATTTTGAGACTGGATGACTTCTTGGCCGTCGTTGTATTATTAGGATCTCCAATACATTTACTTATTTTTATCGTTTTTGTTATTGATTATAGAAATATTTAAAATATGTTTTTAAAGATGATTTAAATTAATTTTGAAAGTTATTTTTATTTTACAATTATTGTTTTAATAATATATACATATTAATATTGCATGGAAATCCAAATTCTTTAGAGTTGTTTCACGATACTTATGATTTTTTTAAAATTAAAGTATTAGAACCCAAAAGTATGAAATAGTTGTTCTTACCTAATATTATAACAATATTTTATTCTCTCATAAACTCTACATAATGGACTTCAATTTCATTTTTCAAGCCGTTCCGACAGCTTCTCCAACAATCAGTCGGGTTGAAGAGATATTCAAAAGCTTATGTTCTGTTAACAACAACACTACCAGCACGTTATCAGTAGCGAACTATCTCGAACAAAATACACAAATAAAAAAATAATTTATTATCCCAATAATAAAGCGGGTTGCCAGAGTCGATGAACCAATCACCCTTAATCAGTTTACCCTGATCTATTGGAGTATTGGGGCGATCCAGTAGGGGCTAGCCCTTCCTGGAAGTCCGAATCTCGTCGACATTGCTCAACATAATAAAAATAACATCATTTTGAAATAGTAAGTTTTTGACCTCAAGCAGGAGGAGCATCTCGAATATGAGACGAGGTCATTTTTTTGCAAAGATAAATAAGATTTGAGACGGCAAATTGGAATGGATGACCAGAACACATTTGAAAAAGTACTAGAGCTTGTCCTTGGGAGCGATACAAATCACATGATCTTGACTCCTAAGTAAATAATTATGGCTATGCATCTCATGAGCAAGAGTCAGCTCTACTGCCTCCCAGAAAAGTTAACTCCTTCTCTCAAGAAATATATGCATATGTCGTCGTCGATACCGAAAGAGCCTGATTTATTCGAAAAACAAAAAAAGTCCGACTCTAAAATTTAGCCTATAAAAATATAAGCTTTTGCATAAGTGTTCAAAAACGAACGTGATATAAAAATACCATTTCAAGCAAAGTCATCGTTTTCAGATGACCTCTAAAAGTAAGTCTCTTACCTCAAGCTTGAACTCATTCGAATTAAAAACGAACACACCACTACAGAATAAGCTCTCAGGAAGTAGAACGAAAGGTTGGTGTAAGTGATTAGCTCCTTCAAAGAAGTCTGTCATGGACTTCTTTCATAGAATCAGAAAGCTAGTCTGGCTTTGAATAGATCTGTTAATGAAAGCCGAAGATACATAGATGAAATCAATAGAAACAAACAATAAATTATAGAAAGGCAATCAGAGATAACTGAATATAATAAAAAAATACAAAGCGAAATGATAGCCGCCCAATCCTTACTGAATGTCCAGCTGGATGCAGTGCAGAAGGAACTGAAGGTTCTAAAACAAGCAAAACCTCTTGTCAACAACAAAGTATAAATAGACACCAAATTTCCTCTTTTTGAGGTTATGACAGTGGAACCTACAGTATCAAGAGAAACTCAGGAAGTGGAAGTAGAGGAACATAAAATAGATTTTCAATCCAATCCAATTTAAGAAAGCACTGGAGATATGTTCGCAATTCACGCTAAAATGATGAAGAATTAATTCTAAACCACAGCTACTGATCCTATCTCGCAAAATGCGGAGTCAGTAGAGTAGTGTTGGGGTTAATTTAACAAGGAGGTTCCTCAAACAAACATTGAAAATAGATTTACTGACCAGGATTTTCAATGGGCAAGTTGATATAAAATAATTTACCATAAATTTCAGTGTCACACTATATTATGAGTATTTAAAATAATATGAGGTATCATTAATCTTACAAAAAGTGTATATTAACCTTTTTCAGCTGGAATATAAAAATATTCATCTTAAAAAATCCTTATTTATATCTTTTTCAATATAATTTGATTATTTATTTGGTCTATTGCAAATATTTTATATCATCTGAATAGTAATGACTTTACAAATATTTGTTCAAAACGCAAGTGGAAAAACATATACACTTGGGATAGATTATGGACTTACCCAAAATTCAACCATTTCAGAATTTCAAATCGCTATAAAAGAGCTTTTAGGGCACCAAATCAACGAACAAAGAATGGTTTTTGCGGGAAAATAAATAAATACTAGCAGAAGTTAACTGACTCTTTCTGACTACGGGATTTCGAATTTAAGTACAGTTTTTTGTTTTCTCCGATTAAAAGGAGATGGATGCTTTTATTCAAAAAAAAAGTAAATAAATGCACACTAAAGCACAAATACCACCATTCTAAATATTACAACCAGTTCCAACACACAAACCTCTTCCACCCAAATCCTAAAAAATTCAAAATCCATCCCAACCAATCCGAACACCCCAGCCATTCTTCCACCAACCTCCTCAAAGTTGGTTAAACTTGTCATTAAATATAACAACAAGATCAAGTTGGTCATGGTTAATCCTTCTTTAACTGTTTTTCAAGTCAAACAAGCCATTTATGACAGTGGACACCATTTTTTAGGAGCAGCACAAATGGATATCTAGTATAATGGAATTACGTTATCAAATGAGAAGAAGTTGAGTTCTTATCTTATAAATAATGATGCAGTCATTCCACTCATCCAAGGCAAATGCTCTTTAAAGGCTATTTTGTCAATTTGTGTGAGTGACACTCCTGATTAAGCCACAGAAGAGAAAGTGACCGCAGTGATGCCCTGTGGACATCGAATGGCAACTGGTGCTATGACAGCGCTTATCCGCACCCTGATTTATTAAAAATAATATTTAATAAAATGTCCGTATTTTAAAGCAGACAAAAGTCATTGTCTGTGTGAATGGGAGTACAAGTTATGTGAAAAAATAGGCATATTGACCGAAGACGAAAGAAAAGAGTTTGATGTTGGTCTTACCTTAAATTTTTTACATTCCA
Source organism: Halesus radiatus (assembly GCA_022606495.2). Taxonomy (NCBI): domain Eukaryota; kingdom Metazoa; phylum Arthropoda; class Insecta; order Trichoptera; family Limnephilidae; genus Halesus; species Halesus radiatus. Next base: position 6,743 of record JAHDVE020004900.1, read on the forward strand.
ATGGAACAAATTGCCCTATTTGCAAATGTTGGTTGATAAAGCCCGAAGATGGAACAAACAAAATTGATTGTCCCTAATGCGACCCGAAAAATAGAAAACCTTTTTGTTTGATATGTTTAAGGGGGTGGAAAAACAATGGCAATTAGATGAAATGCGGAAACACATAATGTTTCGAATCGGGACAAGTTCTGATACTTTCGTGCAAACAAAAGGAGTTTAAATTAAATCAGAACGGCTAGTATGTCAAAATAAATGTGCCGATTTATCGGATTTGTGTGTGGTGTGAGAGCTTAATCGAACATAGTTCTGGATGCAAACAAATGAAATGTACTAATTGCAATAACAGTTTTTGTTTCATATGTCTTCAGAAAAAATTTCCTAATTAATAATGGCCTTGTGGAGGCAGTTCCGACAATTGTGCGGTTGCTTCGCGACAATTATTAGATAGATGAAGGTTTGTTGAAAATATTTAAAGTAGGAATGTATTTGTTATAGGAAGACTAATAGAAATCAAATAAGAGAATTACATTTTTTAAATGACAAAGAAGACTATAATTGCTGAGCTTAACTTAGTTATATAGATATATACGATATATCTTTTTTATCAATATTTGTTTAAAGTATTTAATGGTTTGGGTGGTTAGTATTCTACTTCTGAATAGACTTTATAGAAATCGACTCCCAACTTCAACTGTCCTTTGCCTAACACCTTCCCCATGCGAAGAGCCAAGCGAGTAGCCTCTTCCCAGTCCGCCCTCTGGCTCAGGGCATTCCGAGACAGCAGGACAAACTTCATCATGATCTCCTTCAGGGCTGACTTGTTCGGGTCAAATTTATCGTTAATGTAAGGAACCACTTCCTAAAGCAGGGGAAGGGCGACAGTCTTCTCCAGCGTTTTGTAGACGAGAGGCAAACAGGCCTTAAAAAGCAAACTGCAGATGGTATCGTCATACCGCAGCTGCTCAGACACAAACTACTTCTCGGGTGACTCCGCGAACTTTTTCCAACTGGCCTCAGGGATCTTTTTGTGCACAAGTTCCCCCTTCAGAAGTTTGATGCAGCGATACAGAGACCGAAATGCCACTTTGAGCACCAGAAACTCGGTCAGCAGAAATAGCAGAGAATGTGTTTGGGAGGGAAGCTGAGTGCGACACTACTGCAGCTTGAGATAGAGCAAAACTAGAAACGCAGACTTGTTTCGTTTGGAGAGGATCTTCGCAGCGACCGTTTCGATGATCGGCCTGCTTTGGACTTCTTCACACTGCTTCCTGAAGTCCTCCACAATGTTGGAGTTGTCCCCTCCCAGCCTGCTGCTAACCTCTACCTTAATATCGTAAGAGGCCAGCAGCTGGGCGTTTCTCTGCTGGTTCTTCACGCACTCTGCCGAGGAAGCCACTACCCTGTTCAGATCAAAATAAAAGTAGGAGTACTGTCTCAGCTTTTCGTAGATCTGGTGCTGGTCGGCTAGTATTAGCTGCAATTTATCTCGGACTTATTATTTAGATATCGGAAGTTCTATCTTTGCCTGGAACAGTTCCTCCCAGGATATTCTTTCCTGCTCAGTCTCCTTGAGCATCTGCGAGATGAGCAGCTTGGTCTGCTCCGATACTCGTGGCAAGGCGGGGAACCTGAGTGGCTATTTCTTCATTTTATAGATCAGGTCGAAGTCCTTCTTGGCGTGCCAAGGCACCGTCCCGTACAGCATTTGATAAACAATCATGCCCAGAGACCAGATATCTGTTTTCTAGGTGTACTTCTCTCTGAGCAAAATCTGCGGAGACATATATTGGGGAGTTCCGACCAGCGATGTCAGCATTTGCTAGTGGTCGGCCACCAGCTTCGAGAAGCCAAAGTCCCCAACTTTTAAACTCGCGTTATGAATCATTATATTGCCCGGCTTAAGATCGCGGTGGACGATGTTGTTCATGTGTAATACTTTGAAGCCCGCCAGAAGCTGTGCCAAAAACTGAAGGGTCTACTGCTCGGTCAACCATTTTTTTTTATGTATATAAGCATCGAGGTTGCCCTCATTACAATATTCGCAGACTAAGTAAAGATTGTGTTTGGAAATCTGGATGCCGAGTAGTTTGACAATATTTTCGCCTTCTGCGAGCTGCATGTTGGTGATTTAGTTGCGGAAATTTTAAAGTATTTTTTATCGATAGCCTTCCGGGATTCGTTCGAGAGAGACAACTTTGACTGCAACTTTGTACTTGGATGTGGTATGCATGCCGAGGTAAACACAGCCATAAGTGCCTTGGCCTAGTTTTTGTGTCTCGTCGTAGACAAAGTCTTTGATTGATTTCATGGAATAAAAGGTATTATTATTATATTATTGTTATTATTTTATGGTCCTTTGTCAAGCTATTATAATATTTATGTATTGGCATATTTATTTAACATTTGTTTTTTATTTGAATATATTTAATTTTAGTGAGTGCTAAGTATTATTCTTCTTCTACTTTTTTTAGTATTATTTCTATTCACAAATACATAATTCTATTACACAAAGTAAAAGAAATTTACATCACTAAAATAAGCAGATAAAATTGCAGAAATACGAGATCATAAAGCAGCCAATCGACTTGTTAGTTATTCGTAAAGGGATTGTTGCACTGTTCTCTTGTTGACTAGGTTGAATTGCAAACTTCCCTTGCCAGTCCATGTTGCCAGCAATTAATTAGCTCACCACTCTGGTATATACTTAAGGATCAGCCCCGCCTAAGTGGAGTTATGATCGGTGTTTTATAATTTAAAAAAGTAGACAATAAAAACACGCCTTTAAAATATGTATATTTTTATTATTCCCATACGATAACTGTAATCTTTAATAGGAAATTAATTCCAACCTAGTTATATCATATTTGTATGGTATTGATTTCGAAACTATCTAATTATTGACGAAGGAAGACTTAAATTATTTCACTCAAGTCAATCAGATTATTTTTTATACAACTCTTACAGCAAATATCCATTTTGATACTATTATTAATTAGTTCATAATTTTTGATATTTTCTAACTCCAAAATAAAAAATAGCATATTGTGTTCAGTCAAGTTCTTTGAGGGGAAATCGTTTTCTGGTGGTTACGGAATTCGGGACTGTGGAAGTATTGGCATGCCCAATTAAGCGAGGGGAAAAGTATTTGTTGTTACTATTCTGTTATAGCGTTTTAAACTCCGAATCCAGATTATACTTTGGACAGTCCGCATCCGTCAAGCCGTATGACTTCTGTGCGGAAGGTCTTTTAGTAAACGATATGATGGTTTTAACTACCTTCGGATTTATATATTCGTAGCTCGTTTTCAATAGCTTATCTTTTGTATAATTCTAATTTTGGAACACTTTTGGCCTCGAATCATAATAAAATTAAGGTGCCATTAGTTTCTCGAAGTTGCTAAGATTAGATTTTTGGTAGTCGATTATCTCCTTCATCTTTTAAATCTTTTCAGGGAGTAGGTCCAATCCGTTGATTTTAAACTCATTCATTTGTGTAAATTTACACGGGGGCTTAACCTTTCCTTCGCGGAGGTTGGCAATGTTCAAACTGTGAAACCATGGGTGGTCCAATATCTCTTTGACACCGCCTTTCGAGCCGAGTCGGTCCATGCTGTTCGACTCCGTCAGACCCAGTATCAGTTATTTACAAGCAGGAGTCAGGTTTCGCTATTTAGGGAAAGGAATTTACTTACTTAAGGCTTGTTCGTATATTTTTTGCGGGTCCTCATGACAGAATGGGGGAGCGCCAACCAACAGCTCGTAAAGAAGGATGCCGATGCAGTAGAAGTCAATCGGGAAGGTATGTCCTTCCTTCTTGATCATCTCGGGAGCCATATACTACGGACTGCCGCAAAACGAGTTGGCGAGTCTTTCGTAGCTGAGGTTGCATTTCGCCAATCCGAAGTCTGCCATTTTAACATGGCCTTGATCGTCCAACAAGATGTTCTAGGGCTTGATATCGCGATTGGCAATTCCTTTATTATGCATATACTCCAAACCAACCAGGATTTCTGCAATGTAGAACATCGCCATCTCTTCGCTGAAAACATCGTATCTTCTTAACAGTTGGAATAGCTACCCTCCTGCGCAATACTCGAGCACCAAGACCACGTAATCAACAGTCTAAAAGGCGAATTTCATAGAGTTTAAAAACGGATGTCTTAAGATCTCCATCACTCGCCTTTCGTTGAAGATGAGATCTTCTTTTTTGTTTCGAGAAATAAATGCCTTTGATATCATCTTTAGTGCGTAGAAGTTTCCGTCTTCATGAAAGCGAGCTAGCATGACGGTCGAGAAACCCCCTACGCCAATGCATTTTACAATATCAAAACAGCTGATCCCTATTGTTTTGTAGGATTTCTTCATTACAGGGGTAAGGTGAATTATGTTCCCGTCTTTCGGGACGAGAAATCTGGTGGAAGATTATGGCTTGGTTAGAAGGTAGTCAAACTAGATCTTCTACGGTACTGTCTTAAATGCGATGATGTTTTGCTCTCCTTTGGCAAGTATATTGGTGAGCTCCTTGACTGTTTCGCAATCCACCCACAATGCAGTCTTCCTTTTTCCGCTGACTAGGCAGACGCCGTACCTCCGCGGACTTATCGCTCGGGAGGTCCCCTGGGTAATGTTGAGGGTCGGGACGGCTCCCATGATGTTTAGGTGGCCCAAATTACTAATGCTGTTATTGTGAGACAAGTGGGTGAGCTGGATATGATCTCTGGAGTCAGACATATCCGCTCTGAGCATGCCGGTGTGATGTTATTTATCTTTGCGATGGAAGAGTTTGGAGGAACAGGGCGAGAAGAATTTGGGTCTTTAAAGTGGGATATCATTCTTTTTGGGGGTGGTAGCTGTTGTTTTTTTGGAGACAGGGTACGGGTGGCTGATCTTGATATAAATTTTCTTTTGCAGCATTTTGGAAACACTGTTTGCATTGACTGAATTTTTGCGACTGGTTCTTAAACTGTTTTGGGAACTGAAGTACTGCATCATCGTTCTTTAAAACATACTGGGCTTCGTTAGTGTATTTATTGATATAAATCTGAACACACTGTACAAACTTTAACTAATGTATTTTTTTTAATAATAAGAATAAATTGTGAAAAACTGCTTTCATATCTAAGAACAAAAATCTAAATTGGAAATTCTTTTTTTGATAGAATGATGGAATAATTTATAAAGGATTATAATTTTTTTCTTTTTTTTTTTTCTTTGTCAAGATTAATTCCAAAACCAAATAATTATTTCCTCATATTGTTTATTCTGAATAATTGTAGTTAACCAAGTGGTTTAACGGACTGCACTTTGATTAATCCAGGATAATTTCAGGGACCAGTAGAGTTATAGAAATATACTAAAGTTTACTTTTTTAATTGATTCATGATTTTTAGGATACTTTCTTTTCTTTTTACTTTATGATTATTTTTTCTTCTTCTCCAAGGCTTTTCTATTTAATTATTTGTATTTTTTTGTTTTATTCATAATTGCATGTTTATATCTAGTTCTAAATTTCAATCTTCGAGTATTTTGATAACAAAATATTGGCTCATCGGATTGAAAGAAACATCATTTTTATTTAATAGGTAATAAATGTAGAAAATCTTTTGGATTAAACTAAATTATATCTTTCATTGCTTATTAAAAAAATATATAAACATATTTATTGATATTCGTATGGGTATTATTGATATTGTTTTTTTTTAAAATGAGAAGTCGACTGCTAATTACGTATGCTGCAGGCCTAACTCTTTGCCACTCTCCTTCAGTGGTTTAAATCAATTACACAAGCTCAAAATATAATAAACCATAAGTCTCACTTAATTACAATATACTGCTATCACTATGTAGATATAATTCAAGAATGTGATCTTTATCTATAATATAATCTGCTAATTATTAAATATTGTTGTGATGATTATTTGTATGTAATATCTATTTTTCTGATTGGGTATCTCTTCTCCTATATAATTTATTGTTTTTTTAAAGATCTTTCGTATTAATAATAATATCTTATTATAGGTTTAACCCTCAATACAAATGAATTATAAATCTCCAAATATCCTCTTGTTGATTTTACCGATCATCTTTGTGGCCCTCGCCAGACCACCGACTCCCATCTGCCAGACATACCCACTCCCCCACGAGATTCCTGTCACTCTCGGAGAGTTACAGCGATTCGATCTCTAAGATCTTTTCAATGGTACCCCTTGATATAAAACATATATATGTCTATACAATTACAATGATCTTTTCCAACTAACTATAATAAATAATCTATTCAATTTTTTTATCGTTTTTAGGTTACAATTTGACATTCAAAACACCTGATGTTGACTTCATCACCGCTCTTGACAAATATACCATTCACGAAAAAAACTTCACCTCATCCATGAATTTTACTAAAGCCAAAATACTCGGAAATTAAAGGTTTGTTGGAATTCATGCGGATGGGGACTCGACAATCCTTTATTTAGGGATGAACGACTTTGATTCAGGAGTCACTATCAACAAAGTCCTAACTGTGGAGTCCGCAGCCAACACCCGCTGTTTTGATGTCTAATAAGTATTCAGTCACAACACAACTTATGCCATCATCGACTGTGGGATCTTCCGTCCCAACGGATCAATAGTTATCAATTAGTTTTACTATGTTGACCTAATAACATACGCTGTGACCTAATCCACTAGATATACTGATGTCTTTGTTAGCTACACCAACGTAACTAAGAGACATATTCACCTCCAATACGATCCCTTGAACAACCTGACCTATCTCTACAGGGTGATCACTATGGATGGTGTGGATGCTGAACACAGATACCAAACATATGTCGAGATATTCGAGATCAGTAACTATATGGAACCTTACATTATTGATGTCATTGATCATACCATATTGGAAGGAAAAGGTCTTGCTATTGCTGATTATCAATTCTACTAAGGTTTCCTTTATCTTTTATCTTATGGTAGAGGCGTTTTTGAGATCAGATTAACCCCGAACCAGAGAGTGGAAATCAGGACTATCTTTGAGGTGAAAATGGACGTCAATAAACTCTGGGTGAGCAGACTCGGATTCAACGATGATATTAATATTGTTCTGGCTAATGAGAATAGTGTGTACCAATATGATTGGATCATCGGCAGAGACCCGGTCCTCAACACCAAATACAACCTGATGCCTCAATCAACGATCTAGCATCTATTCGTGAACGAAAACTTTGTGATTGTATCCGCCAGTGCCACTTATACTACTCAAACTGTCAGCACCGTCTATCGAAAAATATGGGTGTTTAGCAAAAGAAGCACTTCATATACCAATGCTTTCGCTGTTTTCGACCTCCCTCTTGAAGGTCCCTTCCATATGATCTACCAAGAGCACGTGAGTATTCTGTCGGTTTTTGGAAACTATAAATCCAGAAATATCAAACTGACCTTACCGTTCGTCCAAGTCAATCCTTTAAGACCGGACCTGGCTAAAAAGCGAATCGAAATCACATTTACGGCAACTTCATATGAAAGTGATAATAATACAGTTGATTGTTCTCAGGTTGTGAATCTGAATGTTCTTGAGAAAGGAGACTTCTCTATCATTAATTCAGGGATCGAAGGCAGAGGAAAGATTGTTGTTGACTCTCCTGACTCACGAGAACTTTACGTTGAGAGAAACTTCTTTGGACCTTATCTTGATTATACTGTTGACATTAAAACTGAGAAGTTCGGAGCCCCGAAACCTATTGTTTAAGTCGAAAAGACTCTGAGATACATATTCAAATGGACGAATGGACCCAGCCTCCAAAATATAACATTCTTTGACTTCTTCAGAGAAAAAGATCTTGAAAGTGACATTTATGCATTCGTTCAAGACGTTGACTAATATACTTATTATATAAGCTGCGTACCAGGCTCCAATATTCAACTAACTTGTAAAACTATCTTCAAGGTCAATCTTAACAGAGGCAAGATCTTAAATATTTCCCAGGTCATCGATACCAATGAGAGAAGGATAGCTTTTCTATTCTCGAGCAGACCATCAACAGCTTACGTCTATGTTGTTCTTCCTAACAATATTCTGCCTTGGGGATATTTAGACTACATTGGATAATTAGACAACGAAATCACCTCCCTTTCGATAAACACAGGCTTGCTCATGATTACCTTTAAGCTTGGAAAAAGAGTTGACATTTACAGACTTCAAGATATCAACTCCGGAAATTAACCTTCCTTGGCACGACCAGTTTTCAGATTGACTGATTTCATTATGAAATTTTTCGGTGTCCCGTATTTTGCACCAGTTGATGCAGAGACCTCGCTTGCCCACCCTGAAATCCTCTTCCTGAAAACCAAGACTGGCCTCATGGCTCTGAACATCAACGAAGGAGGGATTCCACTTCTCTTGTTCCAGATTCCCGTGCATACAGACTACTCATATGAAATTAGCAGAGAGAACATCCTCATTTTAACTGCCACAGAGGTGTCCTTGTATCAGCTGGACACTCCTCTTCGCTTGAATGCCCATCCAATTTTGCTGCAAGATTTCAACCATTAATTCACGTTGGGAAAATATTCGCAACTTGAGTCTGATCAATTCTTCTATATTTCAGTTGGCAGCACCGTCGGTGTCATTAATCCAAGCCGACTTTCGACAAGTGTCTTTTACGAAAGACTTGAAGCTAACGCCAACGTGACCATGATGGATGCTGTGAGATACAAAGATAGGGAATATGTCTTTGTGTTAGATAGATCTGGTATGAGTAGTTGGGAACTGTACTTCACTCCCAAAATCAAATTTAACTGGGGAGATAACCAAACAAACTTTGCAGCAGAAATCTACGCTAAAAACAATATTTCGGTATCCAATGTTAGCAGATTGAATTTCACCGTCTACAACACTACCGAGACTGCCATTACTGTAACCGAGCGATACAATGAGACTCACATAAAAAATCTGTTGATCCTACCCAATCCAAAGAATGATAAAAATCCTCCCAATAATGTAAGCTTCCATGAAAGAGGATGGTTCAATGGATCCATCCTTCGATATGATGCAGAATGTAAGGATTGTCGAAATACCATCCGACTTCAAAATCATGTCGAAGAAGTTCGAGAGATATTAGCTGCTCGTGCAGTCTACGATTTGGAGTCAACCTACGATGGAGTTTTTGCTCAGCAATATGACTCGGTCTTCAAAACTTACCTGAATGATTCAGTCGAATTCATTGCTAGAATTCCCACCAATATTTACGGAGAGCCATGCACCAAAATCGCAGTGCCCGCTCACCAAATGTTTAGCGTTTCTCTTTGTGAAACTGGTAACGAAGTTAATATGTATCTCACCAGTTATTTATCAGAAAAGCCATTTACTTGGGGACCTTCCAGATCTGAGGCCAAACAAGTTATTGAAACAAAGATGGTCGATCAAATTCTGATGATTGTGGATAATGAAGATAATCCTTTCGCTAGAAATGGAGGTGTATATCTTTATCACCTAAACCTCAATCCAGTAGATCCTGAGCAATTCGTGATGCTTGATTTGATCGAATCTGACGATTTACAGATTGAAGGATTCTTCGGCCCCGCCTTTATTACTTATGCTGATCTCCATAAACCAAATGTGCTAAATAATCACTACAGACTGATATTAACCGAAGGTCGCACAGGAGGCATATTCTTCTTTACATTTATGATTAGTCCTGATAGCAGAGAGATTATTTACTTATCGAAGACTTATCTCAACATCAACAAATTCTTCGATGCCTCTGTTATGATTCCCGACCCACTCAGGATTTATTCTGTATCTATCGTGAGGCACGATTATCAGGCAACTTACATCGATTACACATTGCTGGTCACTGTCGCCAATTGGCATCACATCGAAGTCAATGTCACTCTCAACAACACCGATGACAAGCTCCTCAAGCTTAATCTGGTGAGACTTTATGAGCGATACCCATGGCAGTTGACGCCTTACGTCAAGATTAAATTCGGAGACGACGGATACTTTGCTGTAACTTACTTGAACTACAATATCTCTAGGCAGATCGTTGCGGTATACGATACTTCCTACCACCAATCCCACGCCTACACCATTAAAAATGGAGCAAACGGAGATATCCCCGTTTCAAGACTTCTTGGATCCCATTTCGTCAGATCGAGCTTCGAAGTCAGTTTCGACTTTAATCAGACCAACGTACCTGGAACCGATAATCTCATATTTATTGATGTTGATGCTTACAACTTCACTGATCTGCATGTATCAAGGAACCTGACTGTCTTCTTTGATGGAATGCCTGAAAACCAGACTATTAATATGATCGCCCAGAATACCTTCCACAGATTCGAGTTCAAGATGGACTTCGGCTTCGGACCCGACGGAGGCTCAGACAACGAATAGGTTGTTGAGATCATATGGATTGTGATTTTGGCGATTGGATTCGTTATGGTTGTGGGACTGGTCCTTATCTGTGTGAGACAGATCAAGAGATAAAAGTTGGCCAGCTTGGCTGAGAACAAGGAAAGCTTAATTACCCAAGACGAGACTGGCTTCCAAAACGCATTCATCAACAGAAGCTCGGTCGACCCACAAGATATTAACGCTGAGTTCAGAGAGTCCCAGGAGTCGAATGCTTGAGTATGATAAAGTTTATAAATATTATGTCCTTTGGTGGCTATCTAAAAAAACAATCAAAGTTAGTAAACAAGAATTAGAAATAGAAAATATATATCGATGTATTTGTTTAAAAATAATAACATAATAGGAAATAAACTCATTCAATAATAATTAATATTACAAACTAGCTACCTGCATATGTTCGAATAATTGCAGTTCAGATTCAGTGAAGAACTGAACTACTACAGTAGAAGCAATCTTTATAAAGCTTTGCCAAATAGGCCTGACAAGCAGTCACAAATCACTGGCTCCAAAGCATCCATAATCAAGCATTCGGAGTAATTGGTGGCAAGTCCAGTATTGGAAAATAAGGATACTCCTCCATCAGAAAAGAGTCACGGATTGGTTACTGCATGCGGAGACTCTTCTATGACTTAATTACACCCAAATAACCAAATTTAACATTTGACCACAGACTTCATACACCATTGTGAAGTGCCTTAGGAATAACCCGAACCCGCTGAAATTATGAATATCTTCCAGAGCGTGTTACAAGACCCAGTAATTAGCACTTCGAAAGTAGAAGAAGTGGAATTATGTTTCAATAATAATGAGAAAAATAATGAAAGTAATTGTTAAAAAATCCAACTCAGTTGCGCGTAATCTCAGCCTCACATGACACAGGAAATACAATAACCCCCCTTGCCATTAAACAAACAGAATAAAGGCTGCACAAAGAAAAATGAAAGCACTCTAAGTAAGTCTCATTAAAAGAAACTCCTAAAAATGGTAAAAGAGGTAAGAAATAAAACTGTACAGAATTCAATAATAACTTCGGATTCGTAGAGAAGCATCCTGACTATGAAGCGAAGATTTAAGCCGATCAGTCCTGAAGTATCCCAAAATTTTCAGGCACAAGCATCGAGCAGTCCTGTTTCCCAATCACGCATAAAAGTGAAAAAGGAGGATGACATAATTAAGCAAATGTTATATAATTCAAAGGGGAGACAAAAGCTAATGCCTACATCGATTGCTCCCAAGAGCATTTCGTCATTGCTGAGCAGATTTAAAGTGAATGCCTTACCGCAACCTTTGGCTTCTATTAGCAAGATAAGCGAAAAGGTGGGTTTTTAGGAAAGCATAGGTAGTGATTCAAATATTGCTGATGAATGATTGCGATTTCTCGAGACGGCTGATGATTGTTCAGTACTCTCCACTGGTTGAAGTTGATACATCAATATTTTTTTATGATTAATCTATAATAGTTCATTTTTTCTTCCTCACTTTTTTTTACATAACTAAAATTCAAATTTGAATGGTCGGAATCAAGAATAAACTGAAATTTGCAGGAATCTCTAAAAAATAAAAAAATGTTTTAGTTCACCAAAAAATAAAATTGCTATACATATATTTTTAGAAATAGAGCAATCTTGTATTTCTGCAAATTATCTCCAAAAAAACTAATATCTTAAAAAATACTTTAAACTATTTCGTAGATATATTATTTTAATATCTCTCATAAAAATTGATATTTACGCTCGATCAGACAATTAAAATATGAGCTACTCGCGAGACTAAAATCCATACCATCAGTATGACGAGGACGACACCGACGTCGCAGAGGACTTTGGGTTCGAAAAAAAAGTGACCGTCTCATTAGATCTCTTCTCTTTCAAAACCAGCGACCTCCCAGGAGTGCCAAAAAACGAACGCATTAAAAAGTTTGTGGTTTCTGACAAGACTAAGGTCCTCATCACTGAGTCCAATAAAGTATACAGATGGCGGGTGGAGACGGATCCATAATTTGTTCACTACGAGCTTCCGGACCCGAATCGTGAAAACCTTTTTGGCATATTGAAAGGTAAAGAGAGGCAGTTGGCAGTACGAAACGTCTTCTTAGACCCCAAAGGGTACCACTGTATCCTGAGCATTGACGGACCGCATAACTACTACTTCAACTATCGGGATACCAATATTCGTGTACTCAAGATGCTGAAGGGCGTGAATATCCGATGCCTGGCATTCTACAATCCTGGCAACGAGAAAAACACAGGCGATATTATATTCGCATCCTAAAATGGTGTGATTTCCATAGCACGAATCGAGATGGGCTAAGACCTCGTTGAAAGAGTAAACGCAGGAGTTCTCCAAATTTCAACGACTCAAGATATTCTCAGTATAGAGTTATACAAACTCTCACAAAAAAATGGAGTAAAATCCTTGATTGTGCTTTTTACGACTCCCTCCTATCTTTACACGATCACCGGTGCTGATGACCTCGGACTGTTGCTGAAACGATTCGAAGATAAGTCTGAGAAGATCAGAGAGTGGACAATGTCGCGAGGCTTCAACAGCATCGGGAGCACAAACTGGAGCAAATCTGGCAGACCAAAGACTTATCTATGGACTAACGGCGAAAAGTTGATGGCGTTTAGGATACCTAAAGAAATGGACGAAGTGAACGACAGTTGGATCTTCAAAAACTAGAACTTTCGATATGCCAAAAAAGTAGATCTCGAGGACAGATATGCATTTAATGTCCAGGACACTCCAAACAACATCATCATTCTTGATTTTCATTATTGTCTGTTGTATCGAGATTTTATCACCATTATGAGTCGGGTGACGCAAAAAGTCGTAATGATCTGGTAGTCCAAAGCAGGAGACATAATTGACATGTCCTTCGAGAGAGAAAAAGGGATATTGTGGTTATATACAGCGAGCTCAGTCACAAAGCTCGACACCTCGAACGAGGGTGCAGAAATCTGGAAGCCGCTGATAGAGAAAAAGCAATTCGAAGAGGCATATTAGGTTGCGAAGGCTAACGGCGAGAATATCTAATATGTGGCTGGTTTGTATGCGGACGAGTTATTTGCAAAAGGGGACTATCGTCAGGCAGCCGCTCTCTACGTCGACACTCTTCGCACTCTCGAAGAAATATTCATCCGCTTTCTGAAGGCAGACTGCGATGAGGCGCGTGAAGGATTAGAAATTTATATTAAGTACTGGCTCAATAAACTTAAACCCGAAGAAAAACCCCAAAAATGTTTGCTGCTTGCTTGGTTGATTGAACTCATTGTGTACCGCCTCAACAACCTCGAGAGAGAGGCACGAAACGACTAGCGCAACCTGAAAATGAGGTAAGTCGCAGAGGAGAAACGACGACTTGTCCAGCGCAAAGAGATAGAGTTGGACAAGCTGCTGGGCGAGAATCTGGACGTGCTCGATTAAAATCTGGTATACAGCATCATGCAAAGCCACGGCAGGATCAACAATATTGTACGTTTCGCCGAAAAAAAGAACAATTACAAAATGATTGTGCTTCATCATATCAATGAGGAGAATTACAAAGAGGCAATCAACAACCTCAAGAAGGTCAAGGACAAACGGGTGGCTGAAGTGGTCGAGCTATATGCCCACGTGTTCTTCAGAGAGGTAGTTTAGGAGACCGCAGATCTACTGATGAATAATATTAAAGATTTTAAGCCAGTTCCGCTCATTGGCGGACTGATGAACATCCCTGCCGATAAGCGAAATATTGGACTCGACTTGCTTAAGTATTGCATCGTTGATTTGAAATGTCGCTCGAAGAGCATCTCGAACATATTCATATTCTTCTACGCGACGACTCGTAAAGACAGTAGTTAGTAATTAGTGGATATGCTTAAACAAAAACTTAATTTCGACGTCGAATTTGCATTGAGACTCTTTAAACGAAACCACCTTTACGAAGCCCAGATATACGTCTACGGCATGATGAATCTCTATACGTAAGCGGTTAACTTGGCTCTTGAAAACGGAAAGTTTCCCCTCGCCAAGAAGTATGCCAACATGCCTGAGTTTGACGATGTTAAGAAGAAGCTCTGGCTGCTAATTGCAGAAAACCTGCTCCATCAGGGAAGAAATGTAAACGAGGTGATCAACCTTACAAAGGAGTCCAAGGTCATCAAGATCGAGGACCTTCTCCCCTTCTTCAATTAGAGGATCAAGATCGAGGACTTCAAGGATTAAATCTGCGACTCCCTAAAAGGCTACAGTCAGGAGATCGATAGGCTCAAGAAGCAGATGGAGAGCTACTCTTCCAACGCAGAGCAGCTAAAGAATGAACTGCGGACAATCAAAAATCGGTGCATCGAGATCGATTCCTCCAACAAGTGCGAAGAGTGCTTCAAAGCACTTTTTAACCAGGAGTTCTATATCTTCCCCTGCATGCATGGCTTTCACAGGGAGTGTCTCTTCCAGGCGATGAGCCAACAGCCCACTTCCGATCCCTCGAAGATAAATATGATCGAAAATCTCAACCGAGAGTTAGAGGTGCTCAAAGATAAGCTCATTCAGAAGAAAAAAAATACACAGAAAGACAATTCATCATCATTTTCATTCAACGTGTTCGGATTCTTCGGAGGTCCAAGACGTGCTGACCAAGACGAGAACCTATTATCACTCAATCGGTAGGAGGCAGATATTAAAATAAAGAAGGAAGAATTCGATGAACTGTTAGCGAGCGAGTGCATCTACTGTGGTCCGAGCATCGTGGATACCATTATAATGCCATTCAATGACGAGGGACTGAAGCAATCGTGGACAATTTGAAATGATAAAGGTTATTTTTGTTTTTGTTTAGATAATGAATTATTTTGATGACTGATGAACAACATAATTATATTGAAAATGGTAGAATATGATATAAATAAATCAATAAATTACTAGTTAATACAAAACATACATTGACATTGATATTGAATATTTAGACTTTCATATAGTATTGTGTCTGAATTTACGAACTAATGAGATTTTAATTTTGTGGAAATCTATCCTGTCCCGAGTGGTTCATCGCAGAGTCAGCCATCCTGTCAAAAATCGTAAAAAAAATATGTTCTTTCTTTATCTCCACATATATAGACTGCAGTGAAACTCAAACTTGTTGTGAATAATATTGTCATCTATCTTCTTGAGGATTCTGACATCGTAAAGATAATATTGCTCTCTATCAACATGTCATAATTAATAACCTATAGACAGAAAAAGTGTACAAACTCCTCGATGGCTCTGGTTTCACTATTCCCGAGATGAACGCCATTGTCTCTACACTCTAGTTTGTTTTACGCAACTGTGTCCTCTTCAATGTGTCTGATATTGTTTTAGCGAAAGAACTCATTGATATGGGACTCCCCAGAGAAAATGCAGACAGTATCGCTAAAACTTACAAACAGTCCCGCGATAAACTCGTCCAGCATTTTCAGCCTGATTTCCCAAAATGTACTCTTGACCAACAGCAGCAGCAAAATTATAATAATCTACACAAATAAAAAAATATTTTCCATATAATTTTCAGTGTCGAGTGAACCCAATTTCGATTATTCGGTGAATACTCTGTTAAAGAGTAGCAAGCTTGGATCAGGCAGCGCATCGGTAAGAGCCGACTATTTTGAAATAGCGATGAGCTACAAGAATATAGACAAGATTGACAACAAATGCAGTTTTGTGATGACTTCGGATAAACTGGAATAACTGATTCAGGAATTGGAAAAAGCCGAACACATCATGAAACAACTTTAAGACCAAACCTAAGTTGAGTGATTATAGTTTATTTTATATTTGGGCCATTCATAAATAGTGAATAGTAAATAATATTTTTATAAAAACCCTCATTATTGATGTATAATTCATTTTTGATTTGATATAGGCTCAGTAGATCAAAACATCTTTGATTTAATGAACTAATCTTTGATAATAGATTGAAGTGCCTGATATATTTGTGAATGATACGGCGATACATTAGTTAACTGTGACTACAGTGATCTGAATCTCTACTTCAGCGTTATGGAAACCATTGTCTTAGCAAAATATAACATTAATCTAAAAAAATATAGATAGACAAAAAAAAATAGTTATGTCTTATTATTATGTTAATATCTACATGATTATCTTTGGTGGTATAAGTAGGTTGAAACTCATGCTCTTAATTTTCCTCGCTGTCTCTCAAGATCAATGGGCGCGTGAATAAAGTTAGAATATTTGGATAGAAGTAGTCGACTCTTTCCTTAAGCTGTAGATATCCTCCTGGTAGATGATTCTTTTGAGGGATTTTCCTTGTTTGCTCTGTCTAGGCCTAATAATTCTCTATGAACTCCAGTATTTACGGGGAATCATTTTCACTACACCTATTGAATTTCGAATCAGGAAACATCGCCTTCTCTCTATTCAGTTTCCTCTCCTCTTTCTCTTTGCGCGCCAACTCTGCCATTTCGTCAATCTTCTGCTTCCTTAACGCAAATTATTAGCGGATCTATTAGAGTTTCAAAGTGGTACCTTCCATCCAAGGGTGGCTAACAATTTAACCTAATGTTAAACGGTCTTGAGGATTGTATACCACTATTTTGTTGAATAGATCTTTGAATTAATCGCTGAAAAAGCCCAAAGACCGACGTTTTTAATGCAATAACCAGAATTTCGAATAGTTCTTATCCTTAATCAGTCGAAACATAGGATCCTGAGTATCAACTTTTTCAAAGGGAGGCGAAGCAGTGCACATGACGAATAGGATGACTCCTGCAGCAAAAATGTCGACCTGAGTCCCAACATAGTTTTGAAAATGTATTTCTGGGGCCATATATCCTTCCGTACCCAACCTACTATGCAATATACCAGTTTGGTCCTTGCCTTCAAGAGGAGCTGAGAAGCCAAAATCAGCGATTTTGAGTACATAGTCAGAAGTCAAGAGTATGTTTTCTGGCTTAAGGTCCCGGTGCGCTATTCCTTTTTGATGCATATAAGTGAGGCCTGCCAGAAGTTGGTGAAAGTATGTTCTTGTCACAGTTTAGCTGAATTTACCCCCTGTCACGATGAAATCGAAAAGTTCCCCTCCTCCGACATACTCTAGAACTATTGCAAAGCAGTTTAGTCTAAGATTATAATAGAATAATTCATTTAATGTGTTATTTGACAATCACATATTATTTTTTAAAGGGATATTATATGTAAATAGATAGGACAAAAATATATTATTTGGGAGAGATAAAATGTGATTACATGATTCCATTTTTCTTTTTATATGTGGCGTTATTCCTGACATCGATTAAGTTGACCAGATGATCGTGGTGAAGTTGGGACATTACCTTCAGTTCCAACCTGAGGGCATCGATGCCCAAGGTTTCAGGCTTAAATCTTTTAATGGCCACCAATCGGTGATCTGGAGCTTAAGCAAGCTTGACTCTGTTTCAACGAAATATAAAGCAACAATATTGTAATTAAATAGACAGAGATGATACTTAGCACTATAGCCATTGCCAAGGGTTTTGATAATCTTGAACTAATCAAGATAGGCTATTTTAATCTCCATGTATTTGTATAGTTTAATCTTAATAGACTTACAAAATAGTTAGAAATACAATTAATTACAATAACCAGAAGGAATATTATACATGAGTCTCAGAAAAGATGATGATACTATATCTCTTTGCTCATGTTATAAATGGTACTATATATAATTTAACACACTGATATTTCTTAATTATACTTATCTACACTTATTAAAAAAAATAAAAATATGTAACATTCAGTGATGATTAATATCGCATTAGTAAAAATGGATTGTTATTAATTTCTCTAATAATATGAAATGTAAAACACGTCCTCAATAATACTCTTCATTGCGAAGCTTTAACTTTCTTTCTTAAATCCATGAACCATTCCTCCTCTGAATCATCCACATCTTTGTTATTTTAGTTGATACTATTATGCCGGTTCTAGTTGGAGGTGACCGAGCTCCAAGAGTCAGAAGGCACCTTCCGAACGTATGATTTTGGATTGAGCAGATGCATATCTAGTTTTTTGAACAATGGGGCGAAAAGTTCTCTATCTTCCTAAAGGACTGTTCTCAATGTAAAGCAGAGGCTTCGAAATAAATATTAGGTTGTTGCTTCGAAGGGAATGAGTTTCTGCCCAAGTTTACGCAGGCTCTCGATCGTCCACTGTCTCAGCCTCTGTCCCAAATAGTGATCCTTTAGAAAAAGGATCTCTTGGTGGGTATCTGGAGGCTATGAACTCAGAATATTGAAGGTTTTATCATCTTCGAGCTTCTCGACTGTTACACGACTATGTTTTATTCGCAGCATCTAG
>JAHDVE020004901.1:0-72878 GCA_022606495.2 Halesus radiatus
TTTAGGTTAATAGCAAATATTACCGCTGTAGAGCCTTTTCCCACGGCTTCCTGGGCATATTCTACTTGCAACAGATGACCGTCGGGAGAAAATACGGTAATAGCTCTGTCGTACCGTGACATTTTAATAAAATTTTAGAGATGACAATCGAAAACGATCAACAGCAAAACTTTGCTTAGTAATGCGCATAGACAAGAAAAACCAGAGTAGAGAACACCAATGCCAAAAAGTCATAGAACTGATGACACTTCTGCTATATTCTATAGACAATTTCATGGATTCGATTAAAAAAAAATTGGTATTGGCTTTCCACACGAGCGGGCGGCCAAATACTAAAAAATCCATGGCGTCGAAAGGTTCGATCATCCGGTCGTCCTTTCCTAAAGTTGATAGGCTTGACTTTAGGAAAGGATGACCAGATGGTCGAACCTTTTGACACCATGGCATTTTTAATATTGGATCGCCCGCTTGCGTGAAAGGTCTATAAGTTGGGGTAGGTTGGATTAAAATGAAATATTAAAAATTACCAAACTCCGAAATATGTTTTGTCATTAGAACACATCTAGTTATTTTTTGAAAAAAATGTAAGAAAACTATTTTGTATTCGATAAACAAAAAAATATTTAATAAAAAAAGAATTTGACAGCACTGTTTTTAAAAAAGTTTCGCTTTCGAAACATGTTAATATTTATATATTAAAAACAGTGGTGTACACAAAGTAATTCTTATTAATTTATCGATACTGATGCCACAAAATGACTACAAATATATTGAAGAAAAAATATCTAATTACTGTGCTAAATATAAATTTAAGTCGATGACCCATTTATTTAGTTTGATTGCAGTGTGCACTTCTGTATCAAGTTACCCCTAAGTTGATAGGCTTGACTTTAGGAAATGACGACTGGATGGTTAAACCTTTCAACGCCATGGCTTCTTTAGTATTGGGCAACATACTTTTACCCCTTTGGATGGGCAACATGACCTGGCCGGGCCATTTAAGGGGTGTGGCTTATCAAACTAGTTTTAGGCAATGGCAGTTGTGCAAATGAATATTCTGCTTCTCATTCCATAAGATGTTTGCGTTTTTACACTCGTAATGCTTTTCAGACTCGCCAAGTAAAAGGCGACAGAGATCACCGTCACTAGCAACTAGCACATTAGCCCCTGGCTCAACAGCTGATTCAACAACTGCTTCAGGTTCAGGTAAATCAATATTCTCTCTAACCTCCAATTCAAATTCAATCATATCATATCACATGCCTCTCCCTCATCAGGAATATAGTCAACATCATTGACATTGTCCCCAGCGTACGGATCCTCTTCCTCAATATCTGCTGCCAAATATTCAGCCAATATTGCCTGATGTTCGCGAATTTGTACACATATGTGGCGATTACGACATATAGCAAACAAAAGAGGTACTTCTACTCCGTCTAATGATGCCATTTCGTAAAATAAAGTCAAAACCAAATAAGACACCAAAAAAATTACAAATACTCAAAATTTTCATCTTTGCGTTCCGTACACAACGAATGACTAATTTAAATTGATCAGCTGTGTATGTATATATGCTGTCTGATGTATATAGAAATCAAATATGTTCGAATGTGTTTTGTGTAGAGACAAAAAACATTCCAGACAAAGAAATATATTAAAATCCAATATGGCCTCTCTAGATCATGTGGTAACAGTTTTTGAATTTTGTGTTTTAATTTTTTTATGTTCTATCAACTAAACCACTTGATGAAAAAAAAAACACTTGAAAATCAAAATGGCCTGACTAGGCCATATTGCCCATCAGAGGGTTAAACATGAGCTAAACGAGACTAAGAGAGTGGTATATCTATGGGCTAAACTTTACGAAAAGATCGACCTATAAGAAAATCGAAATTTTCACTTTTCAGAAATGTCATAATATTTATAGTTTGTGACTGAATTCTTTCGATGTCTAAAACCCCCCTTTCTCCACCGACGGTAAAAAATGGTGTAAAGCGTAAAGTAATTCAATGTCTCCCCTTTCGATAAAGTGTCGAATACCAAAAATGATGAACAGGCGATATAAAAAAAATGTTTGCTCAAATTCAATATCATTCTACGAGAGTGGTATATCTATGGGCACATTGTATATCTATGCATTCTACCACAAATAAGTAGGTAGGTGTACAGACTAGAGGTGGGCGTTTCAGTTTCATTTTCAAAATAACCGAAACCGTTTCGGTTTCTTAAAATAAACGGTTTCTAGAAACCGTTTAAAAATAACGTAATTTTTTTTCAAATACATAAATATAAAATAAATAAAAGTTATCGTCTGTTATAATTACGTTGAATGATAAAAAGTAATATATGTAGGTTGTTTAGATACTATAAATCATAGGCATCATGGCTTCCTATTAAAAATATATACATGAACTTACCAAAATGTGAGGACGGGGTTGGGGTCAACTTTAGCGATAATTTAAAATAAAGTCAATCACAAATAAGGCCACAAAAGTATGCACACTCTGATAATATTATATACTTCAATTAATAACGGCCAACTGAGATTCAATATTAGTACTACAGCATTCATTTATATTATTATTACATCACTTTATTTTTGGGTTAAATATTTTTATGAGTTTTAAAAGATTCAAAATTTATTAATATTCAAGAACATCAGTTGCTCGACTTTTTTAGATTTTAATCTTGTTCTTCTGTCACTTAAAATTAATCCTGTCTTTGAAAACATTCGCTCACAGGGAACTGATGTCGCCAAGAAGTTGCATTTGTTGCGGAATATTTTGGATAGATTGGGGTACACATATTGATTTTGTCTCCACCATTCTAATGGATTATTTTGTCGTGGCAATAGGGGCTCTTCAATTAGGATGCTCTGGAATGCGAGGAACTGGCGATGCTATGGTGTTCACAATCGGTATCAAAATCAAATAGAATTGATAGTTCGGGACGTTTTGTGGGGGTAATATTAACATATTGTGGTATTATCTTAACTTCTCCCGCTTCTGCATCTAAGAGTTCAATGACTAAATCGATGGCTTTCATCTTAGCATTCTCAGCCGCTGACGTTCTTTTAAATGCACGCGCTTTGAATCTCGGATCCAATAATGTGCACAATGCTAAGGATTCATTTTGATCAATGTCGTTGAATCTATCATTTATTCCTAATATTAATTTTGCCACGACTTGTTTTGCTTGTGCACCTAAAATTTCTTTCGATAAAATTTCACAAACTTTCAATAGGCCCGATGTTAAAACAATAACAAGACTGCCAGTCATGTATTTTTCCCCGCTGATGTTTTTCGTAACCTGCTCAAACGGTTCCAAAATCTCGATTAATTGCTTGCACAGTTTCCAATCTTCAGGTGCAAGACACGGTAGATTTTTGTTAATTACCGCTATCGTACATTGTACAGGTTCTTGAAGCTCCGATAAGCGTTTTAACATATAATATGTTGAATTCCATCGTGTCGGAACTTCTTGCAGTAACTTCTTTGGTTGTACAACTCCCGAATTTAATTGATATTTTAATAATTTTTCAGTAGACAGGTTACTTTTTTTTGAAATGTCTAACGATTGTTTTAAATTTATTGGTTGTATCTGAAACAATTTTTAACGCATCTTGAACGATTAAGTTTATTTTATGTGCATAACAGCCAAAGTGTTTCCACTTGAGAATGTCATTTATAGCACCCTTGATGTTAGATGCATTATCGGACACAACAACTAGCACCTTTCCACCTAACTCCCACTTTTCCACGATCCTTTTTAATTCTTTAGCCAAGTCTACACTTGTGTGGGGCCAGCTAAAAGAGGCACAACCCAGTAAAACGGTTTGAAGTTCAAAATTTTTCGTAAAAAAGTGTGCCGTTATAGCCATGTAACTCTCGGTCGTGGAAGAAGACCAAAGATCTGTAGTTAAACAAACACTCGTTGCCTCAGTTTTTAACAAGTCTACAACTTTAATAACACATTTATCGTAATGCAATGACAACAAATTATTTGACACGTATTTTCTGCTGGGTAAAGTGTATGGTGGAATTACACCAGCCATCAATTTGACGAAACCACTATCTTCAACCATGCTGAAGGGTTGAAGATCTTCTATAAAGAGGCCCATAACCAAATCGTCAATTTGTTTTTTCTCCCGCGAACTAATGTTTTTTGGAATAAAAGACATAATATTTTGCTGTGTCTTTTTTCCAAGAGAAAAACCTGAAGTGCTGGCTGTGACCTGTGTTTTTTCAACTGACTGAGCTGATAATTCAGAAGCACTCACACTCACACTTGTTTGATCACTTTCGGTTATAGTTTGACTAGCCACTCTAGCCAGCGGAAGAATCACATTTTGCCGACCTGAGATTTCCGAATTGAACAAAGTTAAATATACTAGGGGATGTTTTCTCTTTAGGTGCATTTTCAAATTAGACACAGTAGATTTAAATGAAATGCGCGTCTTACATATATTACACGAGGCCAAATCATCCCCAACAGTTTCGAAATGTGTCCATAGAACACTAACCTTTCTGCGTTTATGCGACGACATCATAGAAGTCGGTAAAATAGTCTTGATATAATAATAACAACAAATTATAAAACTGAACGAGGAACGACGGCACTTGTCAATGTCGCGTTAAGACAATGTTTCGCATACTAAACTGACAAAATGCTCAAATATTAAATCTCCCCAAATAATATATACTTTATGACTGCATGTATGGATTGAAAAGGGAATCTTCCAGAATGATCTAAAAATCGAAACAATAATAATCAATCTTGCGTAATCCGATGTCACCTAAAATGTGGCACTGAACAATCGAAGATTTTTATTTTGCCGGTGCCATATTTGATATTACCAAAATGCTTGGGCCCTTTTTGGAAAGATAATATTAATTATCTGCCACATTTTATTATTATTACTTACTTGAGACAAGCCATAAACAGATCTGTCGGCTTTTTTGAAAACATTCGGGTTTGAATTACCTAGCCAGATTAAGTAAAGGCGAATAGTAAAAATTAGAACGTTTTGCTTAATGAGCCACAATTCACTACGGTAAATAGTTTAACCTTTTTTCTACGTTACTAACATTAGCTGGTGGTGGTTCATTATATTGTATTTCATGAACACTCTCTTTTTACTTCAGAGATGGATTTACTCGGTGAAGTACGTACCCACGAAAGGAAAAGAGATCGCATCAAAAGGAACGGTGTTTGCTTGAGAATATATATTTTTTATCACTAGCAGGTCTGCCGTTTCTGTACATTACAATCATTACACTATTTTTTCCTTCTAGTCTAAAAAACACTTTACATTCTTCTTTCAAGTCGAGATACCCCGGCTGATATTATACGCGAATATACGGCATTTATAACTACGAGAACTAATTAACCATCATGCTTTTGCACAGCAGGGATAGGCAGAGAGGATAGACCGCCACACAACTTTGTCTCGGTATAGACTCCTTGCTTCATTCACATTCATATATCGTATTATAACCGACTCCAGTATAATAATAATCGGATGATTTTTATAGCGCCGCTTTTGTGAGAAATCACCTCAGGGGCGCTGTACAAATATTACTTCCTATTCTTATATTACCTCTATTTTTGCCGTTTTTCAGCGCCCTTGAGGTGATTTTTCACAAAAACGGCGCTATACAAATCATCCAACTATTATTATTAGTATGTATTTGATTCACTTGATTATGTCATATATTCTTCGGGTGTCCCCGACTTCTTATACCATTGTCTTCCACGTCATATATGCTCTTTATATCTCTCTTCGGTCATCCGCTCAACGTGCCCAAAACATCAAAGAGTCCTTTCTTAATCTTAACAATTACGGAGAAAATAGTTATCATTCCCATAATTTAAATTTATAACCATGAAAGATAAAAATAATACCATGGTTGTAGAACAAATTAATTTTGCTAGATTCGTACTTATTTGCAGTTCCAAAATACTAAAACAACAAAAAAACAGCTAAAATCCTTATAAAATTATTTTTAGAAGTTGATGTCCACGAAAAATGAAGGTAAAAAGTAGCTCCCAAACTCGAAAAAGTTGGAAACCATTCTATCGTGATTATTAAACTACAACATTTCGCGGTGAACGATGCGGCGAAAGCGTTTGTTTGCAACGGGTCACGGCAAATATCGCATGGCGTTTGCAGTCGGGCGTTTAATTTTTTCGAAGCCGTTTTTCGAAGCCGTTTTTTGAATAAGCGTTTCACGAGAAAGCGTTTTACAAGAAAGCGTTATGTGTAACGGGTTACGGCATTTCGCGTTTAGCGTTGCGGGCCGGCGTTGCGGGAGGGCGTTACATTTTTTAAAGCGTTTTCCCGCAACGGTCAGAAACGGGGTGTCGGGAAAAGCGTTTCACGCGAAAGCGTTCGTTTTGAACGGTTTACGGCGGTTACGAGTTTAGTAAATGTTGCGGGGCGCTGTTTTAAATGTTTCTTGCGTAATTCTCAAGCGAAGTATCCTCTACTGGAATCATTTCGCGCGGGTTTATTGCAGAAGTAGTTACAGATTTTTTTAAACGGTTTTTCTAAAATCCTCGAAACGGTTGCAACCGTTTCCTAACTTAAACGCTTTCATAAAAACGGTTTTACGTTTTTTTACTCACCTCTAGTACAGACTCATAATGTTTTATGATAAAGCAATTGTTGTAGGTCTACCCTAGTGATTAATTCTAAATTAGTGTTTTATTAATTCGAGGTATCACAGTGTTAAAAATAATAACAGTTCATTTCATAAATTTTTGTTAGTGCACTGGGTTTTATGATGACAATGACAGTATTCTGAAGTACTTTAATGCTTGTTCCACACAGTTAATATAATATGCGGGCGTAGGATATCTACCGATATCGCTCGCCATACAAGGCCATACACTCGTCAAACACGAGTACTATAATATATCTGTGATGCGATTGTGTGGCGAGCGTACACCCCCCCCCCATATATATATATATATTATGATATTATTAACTGTGTGTAACAAGCTTGAGTGATTCAGAACACTGTCATATTTCCAAAGCACTTATTCCACTTAAAGTACGTAAATGATTTGGCAGTGTTGGAATAAGATCACTTTAGAAACATGTATAGGCTTCATATGATGGTGTATTCACCTTCAAAATCGTATAGCATAATAAAGTTAGCACTTGACTAGTGTTTCCCCTCCAATATTAAGTAACTGTTCCATACTCAAATGATTTCCCACAATTCGCCTGCTTCATGGAAGACAGCAGTAACTCAAAAAATTAAGTTTTCGACTTACTTTCATTCTGGAAGTCAAAAATAAGTGCCATATTAAGCAAAATACTAAAGTTAGATAATGGATAAATATATATTTTTTTAAATAAACACTTGAATATGAATAAGATTTGGTAAAATTAAACAATTCCTCTTCACTGTGAACAGAGGTTTTTAAAATAAAACTTCGTTTCAGATCACTAAAAATTAGAAAAAAAAAATTGTATATGCAAAATAATGCATTTAAATTTCAGTAAGGAAGTCCAGTGGAAAATATGTATTCATATAGATCAGCTAACGCCGATTCTGAATATATAACTTTTATCATACATAATTAATTATACGTAGAATTCATAAATCGTTATTTAAAAGTGAATAAAAAATCATCTCAACAAAACACCTTTTTATGTTGGTACCATTGCGTTTGGAATATCTCACGTCACATGCGCATTCTGTTTTTGGATTAGTATGAAAAAAAATATTTTTCAATTCTGTTTTGTATTTTTTTAGTTTTGGCAAAATTTTTACTTGACTTGGGTGACTTTAAGCTCTATAATTGTTGTTCAATATAAACGACTATTATTAGTGAAATATATTAGAGTATTCATGAGCAAACCAATTATCAATATGGAAATTATGATAATATTAATGCTCAATACTATTATTATTCTTTGAGTTACAAAAGGTACATAATTTTATTACTTGTGTTTAGTTATGGTTTATTATGAATAGAATATAAAATTATGTACGGTAAAGCTCATTCTTGTTTTGACATTTGACATTCTAACCGCAAAACTGATCAGAAAATATTTAAAAGTTAGGACGACCGATTGGTCGAACCTTTCGACGCCATTGCTTTTTTAGTATGGGGCAAACCAGTTGTGCGGAAGGCCTATTAAGCGTACCTAAATATTTTAATAATTGAAATTTTAATGCATTATTTTGTATTCGTGCTAAATTTGAGAGCAAATATTTTTTTCTAATTTTTAGTAATCTGAAACAAAGTTTTATTTTAAAAACTTATGCGTATTTACAGTGAAGCGGAATTGTGTAATTTTACTTGTTAAAATAAAGCATTCTGAGAAC
Source organism: Halesus radiatus (assembly GCA_022606495.2). Lineage (NCBI taxonomy): Eukaryota > Metazoa > Arthropoda > Insecta > Trichoptera > Limnephilidae > Halesus > Halesus radiatus. The sequence continues at coordinate 8,343 of JAHDVE020004901.1, forward strand.
GTAGCCCATAAACCTTAAGTAATTCTAATAGAAAACTTATGAAGTTTGCAGTACACATCCAAAATCTATATACCGTCGCAGGAAAGCAATATTGCTGTAACAGCCAAAGCCATGTAAAACAAAAACAGGATTTTTAGGTTAATATATCAATTATAAAATGTAATATTGATAAAACGAAGAGTTTTTCCAACGTCGTACAGGTCTTATTTTTCATTGTAGAGTCACGAGACCCAGATAGATCGACAGAGAAAATAAACCCCATAGAATGGTGTATACAAAGCATTTTCGTGGGTAGTGGTGGTTACAGCAGTATTGCTTTGCTGCGACAATATGTACATACATTAGAAAATCGATAAAAGAGAACTACGGGCTTTAGTAAAATTCTAACTACATACATACATATATATTTATGTATATCGTCGCCCCAAAGCAACAGTGGGATATTTTGAAAAAACTGTTAGAGATATGTACATAGTGATATCAGGCGCGGTCCGTCCACACATGCTGTGGATGCTCCGGATCCCTCGTGTTCTAGGGTCAAAAAGTTGTTGATGTATTTTTTCCTTAGAGTAACAAGATTTTTTTTCTAGCCGTAAACAGCCCTACTGCAACTCAACACCTCCCGCCTCCCACCTCCCACCTCCCGTCCTCACAGATTTAACACACACAATGACACTACGCACGGAGCAAGTCTAAATACTTATACATTCTCAATGCTCGAATGTCTATGGGCGGAAACACACAGTGTAGATGCCATGGATACTCTATTCTATTCCGTATCCCCAAAGTACGAAAGTCAAACACTTTGGCGCATGCCCATTAAGTCCTGCCTTCCAATATCGTAGAACACTGCATACGGTTTTGAGGAGAGCATCCCAAGTGCAAAAACGACTTTAATGCTTATGGGCATAATGCACAGAACAGCATGCATATTTCGAGTCGGGTGGATGGTTTTTAAAACAATTAAACATTTGTTTGCGTGACATTTTGAACATGACATTAAGAAATAAATAGGAAGGAGCGTCAAATCGAGCTCAAGTTTAAGTAAATGAAAACTAGGGTACTTAACGTCATGATTTTTTCATTATATGACGTTTAAGAAATTTTGGATGTGTAATGTTGCGGAGCGTAAATAATTTATATAGCTAAACGTACAGACTATTCTTGTCAGTAATTGCTTCTTGTTCATGGGCCAGTTTATATATTTGTATATTAAATGTTGATAGTAGGTATATACTGAATGTCCAGCATCCCTTCTACAAAAAGTCACCGACCGCCACTGATACATATATGGTATTTTAGGTGTGAATGTGTTGCTCTGGGGCGATAATGTGTTAAGTAGGTTTATCCGAAGTAATGACTTAACCCCCCAGGGGTTGGGCACCACTGGAGAAGAGGACCGAGATAAATAAAAAGTCACCGACCGCCACTGATACATGTATGGTATTTTAGGTGTGAATGTGTTCTAGCACAAGCTAAAGATATCCCACTGTTGCTCTGGGGTGACAATATGTTAAGTAGGTTTATCCGAAGTAATGACTTAACCCCCCAGGGGTTTGGCACCACTGGAGAAGAGGACCGAGATAAATTAAAAGGCCGGGAGAGTAAAACAAAAACCTTCTTTAAGAAATTTATTGATACACTGATTAATCGGGGCAGCTTTCCATTTATACTATAAATTCGTCTATGTATAAGAACATACATTTATATGTATTACGTAAACATGATTTTTCAGATAGTAGAGGATAAAAAAACCATTAAAATATGACGCGTATGACACAGTATTTACACTAGAATGGCAGACATATAAAAAGACTTGTGAAAAAGCACAGAAGTAATCAATCAAAATATTCAACGTTTTGTGAAAAGCATTCACACAAAAAAAGTATAAAAAGGGAAGATTACCTATTCGCCTATCACATGCTTCATAGGTACATATTAAATTATAATTGATGACTAATCAATGCTCTTTCAACACTGTAGTCGGCCATTTAAAATCTGGAATAATTATTATTTGCAGTTTGATAAATTGCATTGTCTCGAGTTGACAAAAGACGTACAAACTTTGGCGTATTATGCTGAGGCACTAGGTATACACATATTTAAGTCAAGCATCACACGTCCAATACGCCGCTGTCATGACACGGGACTACTTGGTGTAATAAGATAATTGCTAAGTTATCACATTGCTCCGTAGAGTCCCGATTACCGATCTAAACGGGATTGTGGGAGGCTCAGATAATTGGGAACTGTCGAAAACAAGTTATGGTGTTGTAGAACAAATTAAAACAGACTTATTATCTTGTATGATGATTGCTTTTATGCGCACATTTGTAATTACCCGGTTTCGCCAAAGTTTCAACAAGACTTTTGCTTATAGTACGGGAAAAGTAGACCCAAAATGCAAGAAATAAATTACAAAATTGCTACATTCATGAAATTTTGTTCATACATTCATCAGGACAGTAAAATTGTCATTTCAACAAAATAAAATATTTTTTGCTTGAATTATTGCGCTATTTGGACTTTTTTCACTAAACACCTGTCGTATCTCATCAAATATTAATTCTATTGACTTGGGAGTGATGGCATTCCATTCAGCACTGATCACCATAGTAAACAATACCTCATTCATAAAACCTTATTTTACCTGCATTATTTTTGAACAATTGAAATAACACAGGACAAACAACAGAAACTTCAAGGCTTCATATGATATGATATATTGAAAAATATAGGTTTTGACCAAAAAAGCTGTACAAATTTCACAGTCTATTTGATGTTTTTTTAACTTTTGACAGTACGGTAGAACCCCGTCAATTCTAAATTTAATTAATTTTAAAAAATCCCCAATATCGAATAATTTTTTTTCGAAATCCGTACAACAAAATTTATTTTGGTCTATGTGATCGGTCACAATTTTTAGATTTACACATGGATACGTCGTATTTTTAGGAAATTTACTAGGAATATCTGAATTTGAAGAGCCGGCCGCGATGGTAATAGACTGAAATTTCGATTTACATGCTGAATTTTTTTATTTATTTAAATTTACGCTAATTCGAAATTTGGTTTTTGAGGATTTTGAATTAACGGAATTCTACCGTAACACATTGTTAAAATCAGAATAACAATACATTGATAGTTATGAATATTTTGACTAGTCGGACAGGCCCAGGGCGTATTGTTATTTGTGTGAATCATAGATAATTTATTATCCCGTTGTCCTAGGTATAAAATGGAAAGACCGCCGTGCATCAGCAGTACATCATTCTATGATTTATTGGAAAATTTTCCATAAATTTACTTTCATCTTACAGTCCAACAAATATAATACAAACATTGTTCATAAAATAAATTTACAGTGAACCGAAACACATAATTCCATTCGTAGAAAATATTTACACACTTAGCATTCAGCACACGAGTTCATTTCAAAATCTTCCACTAACATTCTTAAAAAAATATTCATTCAAGTTTGCACGATTTAACCGAGAGCAACCCTTAAAAAGAAATTCCAATATTCAGTCATCTTTTGCTACATATAAATTTACATAAAAAAAATAACTAAAATCCAATCTGCATTCCATAAAAAAAAATAACCAAAACGTATTTACAGAATTTTTTGAAAACATATTTTACTATGTACATAACAAAATAGTAAAAAAAATATTTCTAACTAAATATGCATTATAAAATTGAAAATAATAAATACTCTAATAGTTAAAAATTGACTACTTTTTCGTTTCAATTCTTTTTTTGAAATATTGTTTGTTCATCAACACTTATCATTATCAGTCGTGTGATAAAAGTAGTGGATTCTAGTCTAGTCTAACTCGTCGGGAGGCCTTCGGTACACGGGGCCGAACTTGGCCATGTACTTCTTCACAAACTCCTTGGCTTTCTGTTTGACAGAATCGTTGCATTCCAGTTCGTTGACGTCCTTGCAGTGCTTCAGCTCCTTCAGCATCACAAAGTGGGTCAACTGCAAAATAACAATATCTTCTTTAGAATCTTGATTTGCCTCGCTCATTAACTAGAAAGCTAAGTAAATAGAAACATGAGGATGGAAAGGAATGATATTAATAGTGCACTGTGGAAGAATCATTCACAAATAATGTGGGCACATTTAACCAGGACTGGCTCTGAGCCAAACGATGCCTGGTGCATTTTGTCGGCTCTTATCAAACCTAAAGTAACACGAAAATCGCTCACAACGATCCCGTGGTGTACAGTCCTACAAAATCCGCAAAATCAATACCATTTGTCTACATGCTGGAGGCATACGTACGCAAGCTCTAAATGGAACTAACGCCATCTGTATCCAGTATTATCAGATGATATTTTTATTTATATGTACGTTCTTTGGCCAGTCAAAATCACTGAAAGAATGAGAGAGCATTATGAATGTTCATATAGCACCGTCTCACCACTCCATTAGAAGTTCCGACAGTTCCTGCGCCTATACCCATCTCATTCTGCAGTGCTGTTTTAATCTGTCTGGTTTTCACGTTTGCGCATATTTACACCACGAAAGTAGCGGGCCAAAACCGCTGGAAGAATGAGATAGCAATATGGATAATTCATTTCAACAAAACAAAGGTACCTAGGTAACTTGCAAACGTATAGAAAGATTGATGCGAGTTTTATTTTGCTCTGCTTAGCGCCTATTAGGCACCCCGAGTGGCGCTCCAGGAAGAGCGCAGAAAAGTAAAGTCTGCTTAAGTAAGGTAACGGTTTGCAGAATTGGAATTGAGGGACTTTTCTGCGTAGTGGACAGGGTCTGGAGAGGCGCGCAGAATGCTCGTTCCAAAACATATGTGTAAAGCCCGCTGTTGAGTTTTACGGGATATTAAAGAATAATTTATAATATTTATTTCGTCTTATATAATATAATTTATAATAAAGTTAGGTAGTGATCACTGTAAATAATATTATTTTAACGTTTTGTATAAAGCCATTTTTGTGTAAAATCACTTCAAGGGCGCTGTGTTAGATATTATCATTGCCTTGGCGCATTGGAAAGATGGCGCCCGGAGCGGACTGCTCCCATTGCACCTGCATAGGGCCGACTCGGCATTTAACCCATCACATTACTAAAAACCGTTGTCCACCTACACAAAAAGAGATAAACAAGAGCTGCAGAAAAGGCACACATAATACACGAATGAAGCAATAACATAAATATACATCTGAGAGAATATTCAAGTGAAACAAACCCTGAACAAGGTTTTGGCAGAGCCCATGATTTTATTTTTGTAAAGCCCTATAAAAATCAATTCGACTGGTACATAAACTACAAGCGTTCGATTTCCACCATCCATTTAACCTGATCTTCTCCAAGATCCGCATTAACAAATCCCTTCCATAATCCATCACACCGTCGCCCAAACAGGAGGCGATATGCTTCTCCTGGTTGACAGCAGAATTCTTGCGAGGTATCACAAAAAAAAAACCATATCCAAGTGTTGCAGATTCAATCTAAGTCTTCCACCATTGCACAAGCAACAATAATTTATGCTCTTTTTATTGGAGTAGGGAAATTGATAGAAATTAAAAATTGTTAGATTATTTAAAAAAAAAATAGTAATGAATGTCTTACCTTCCTGGCCAAGTGTTTGAAGTCGGCCGTGTCGGCGATGCGCCCCACCGGGCAGTCATCCTTGCGGAAGGGGTTGAGGTGGTGCACCATGACACGGGCCATGCGGCTGCGGAAGATCTCCTTGATGCGGCGCTCTGAATCCTCGGCCACCAGGTCCGCCTCCTTCTTGCGCGTGGAGGACGGTGATGAGGAGGTGGGAGACTAGAATCACAAAACAATAAGAGGTTGCGATTACTACAAGCAATTTTTTGAGAGGTAATTGAGCTTCACTGAGGTTTAACCTTTGGAACGCTGAGTGCCCGCGATCTAATATTTCCATAATATGCTAAGGGTAAATTTATTTTTGTAATAACTTACTTGTTTTATGCAAATTGATTTATTTGTAAATTGTACCGTCTTACCAGATGTGTTTATATACATATTTATAAATCAACCAAGAATAGCTACTTATATTCAGAGAACTGATTTTTTTGACATTGCCAATCAGATACACCGTCGTTCAAGGGATACAAATTTTGATTATCCGATGGACCATTCCAGTGCACTAAAAGTTAATAATAATAAATAATCATTGAAGAAAATAATATTCACATAACCTAAATGAAAGATGAAACCGGACAAAAGGACAGAAGCTAAAAATATTTCAGTCACATCTGGGACTCGAACCCAGGTCCTCTCAATGATTAAATATTACGATGAGGTTTTTAAATCTCAATAATTAAAAATAATAAATAATATTGTATGAAGCTTTGTGGTTATCCATTATAATCAAATGAAACAATCAAACTTTGTTTTAACCACTTTTATTTTCACACCTACCGGTTTCGGAACAACCGTTCCATTATCAGGGCAAAGTATAAACTAGATATACTTTGTATATAGTAATAAAATAAATGTGGTTAAAGCAAAGTTTGATTGTTTCATTTGATTATAATAATAAATGTTTATTCGGGTATGAGGGGAGGTTGGTGCAGTCGCATACATTCCATTCAAAGTATACATACAATAGTTATAAAATTATACAGAATATGTACAAAGGTTTATAGAAATAAAATAATAATAAGATAGTAGGTGAAAAGAACATGAAAATAAAGCCTTTAAGGTGCTGCGGCATTTAAATTGTGAGGGGACAATATCTTTCTCCAGTATGCGTCCAGTAGAGATCTCTATCAAACATATTTTAGAGGTAATTGAGTTCCACTGAGTTTAACAGTGAATACAATTCTTTAACGGGGAGAGGGACGTCGGAGATTTATTATTTATTAATTCAAAATAATGATAGTATTATTACGCAATACGATAAACATAATGTTTTTAAATCGAATAATATTTATTAAATATTTTTAAAATTTACATAGGCTTACATTTTTCAAAATCTAATCAGAAATATTACTTTTTTCTGACCGTCCCATTGTATGTTTTACAAAATATTTAAAATACGAATATGATATGGAGGAAAGAATGATTAATCATTTATCGGTGCGTTTTTGTAAATAAACATAACCGTAAGTATTTTTCTTGTAATTCCGCATTACAAATTTTTTTTTATTTTTTAAATCTTTTCTAGGTTATAGCCTGAGTTATGGCTAGAGTAAGAGTTTACAACTTGACTTTGAGTCGGGAGATTATGGGTTCGATGTAAGAAGTAATTGATCTAGGGACAAACCTTTGTCTTTTTATTTTTGTCCTTCAGCCTCTTCTTGTATTTGAGAATGATGGCATCGCTCTGCGCTGCGGCAAGTAAAGCTTGCTCTTTCCGCCGCCGCAACTTCTCTTTGTTCTCCTTGTAACGCTTCAGCTCCAGTTGGTTCGCTATCCGGTCTTCCTCTCGGCGAGGCTAAAAAAACCCGATAAATTAAATGTGAAGTGGTTCAAAACAAATTTATGGGTTTATATTATAATAAAATAAAATTTTACATTCAAAATGATTTGACGATTCTCTAGTTTTACGACATATTGCATTAAATAAAGGGATAATGGCTGATTTGCGCGTCAATTAAAAGTGATTTATTAATTATTTAGGGGAGCACAGGGCTAATGAAATGCATTATAAATTAAGAAGTGATTTAATAAGGGACCCCGGTACTTACACTGATGATCCAGCAGTTGGTGACCAGGCCAGGCCTTTTCTTCTTTAGTTTCTTCGGTGACGCTTGAACCTCAATGCCGTTTTTGCCTATCAAATCTTCCTTGATTACTGAAAGCACACGAAAAATAATATTAGCACTTAATTGAAAAAAATTCTCAGTTTAAAACCACTTCGTCGAATTTATACAAACAGTCAAACTTGGTTATAACGATCGCGGTAGTAGCGGTTCACGGCTATAACGAGCAATTACCCAATGACATTTTTGTTCTGGCTTATCTTCATACAATTGTTGGCGTTATGAAGAGGACGTATCACTGATATTCCATACAAATAATTTTTATAAAAAAATCCTTACGATATTGATATAGCGGAAAACAGTGTATTCTTTCAAAATAATACTCGGTATATCAGAATCTGACAGACATGTCGGTGAGCGACGCGATCTCAATAGTTTGCGTGGGAACATATTTTTATTTTAAAATTAGGATTTTGATGTTTCTGTAAATAAGTTGGGATTTCCATGGGAAAATGTAAAAAATCAAAACAATGTTGTGCAGGAAATTAGACTTTTATCCAGTTGTAACGAAACTAAGTTTATGTTGTGATAATTTCGCCAATAAATTGATTTGTGAGTTAAAATGAGTTGAATTTTCGAAATGTGCGTAAAATCACAAATTATTGGAACATGTATTGGAGAAGAAAAGAGAGATAGAAATTTCAGATCAATATAATGAGAAAAAATTATGGTTTTGTAAAACTTCCTTACTTTAAACGCAAAGTAAGGAAGTTTTACAGTTTATTCATATTAATGGTTTGAAAATTGAGTGGGTACTAAACAATTCAATTTTTCCATACATTTTTCTTTTCCTCAGGTTTACACATTTTTTTATCATTCCCTTGAAAAATGATAAATCAAAATTTTGAAGAATGTGTAAATAATAAAGCAGTTTTAAAGAAATAACTTGCAATTAACGGACTGCAATCTTTGGAGTACGGGAGTCAGGTGGGAATGGTGTCCTTATTCTATCGATTTTTCAATGGAAGATGCTCTGAGGAACTAGCATCATTGATCTCTTTGGCACAAGTGCACAGTCGAGAAACACGCCAAATAGGCACCCGACATTTGTACACAGTTGACATTTGTCACATGAGAATGGGTTGTTTCTAGGACTCATACTTGAGTCAACAGCCCGGCTGTGGAACAACTTGGCAGCCTCTGTGTTTCCTCCTTCCTACAACATGGGTCTCCTCAAGACCCATGTTCACTCCTTCCTCTCTTCAAAAAACCCTCAGAACAGCATGATCGAAGATGACATGGGCCCTGAGGGAATTTATTTTCCTCGGGGCCTCCTATGTGGAGTTAATTAATGTAAAAAATGAAGAATATTGTAAGTCACCAAGTGATTGCTTCCTTCTATAATAATATGAGTATCGCAGTCTATAAATACATAACCCATATTCTGATAGATACTTGCAAAGACCATAAATTTGATAACCTACCTTGGTAAACTCCATCTACACCCTCCACCAGTTTGCTCTTCACGGAAGGCGGCTCTTCCTCCATCAGCTCCTCCCCGTTCTCCGCTTCTTCCTCAACACTGGCCTCTTCATCCTCTGAACTCTCATCTAAAACGAGATACATATTAAAGAATTACATATTCAAGAAATACATATTAAAGAATTACATATTACTGTTTCAAGTAGTTGTCAAGTTATCAGATAAGAGAATGGAGATATCTGCAGATTTCACATTGCGGTTGTTTCTCAATAAATTAAGTTAATAAGGAACTCCAGTGTAAAATATAGTGCCTTTAAAAATATAAATTCATATAGATCAGCAAACGCCGATTCTGAATATATACATCGTTATTCAAAAGTGAATAAAAAATCATTAATCAAAACACCTTGTTATGTTGGTACCATTGCATTTGATGTCACGTGCATATTCTGTTTTTGGATTAGTATGGACATTTTTATTTTTCGACTTTGTTGTGTATTTTAAATACGTAATTTTTTAGTTTTGGTGAATTTTTAACTTAATTTCATTTGCGTGACTTTAAGCTCTATAATTGTGGTTCAATATAAAAAAAAACCTATTATTAATGATAGAAATTAGAGTAACTAACTAACTAACCATCACGCCGTTTCACCGCAGGGGTAGGCAGAGAGGACGGACCGCCAAACAACTCGATCTTGGCATACACTTCTTGCTTCATTCACTTTCATGCAACGTCTCATACATTCTCTTCTGTTATTCCGACTTCTGACATGGCCCGACTCAAGTATTTGATTCACTTGATCGTGCCACGTCTTCCTTGGACGTCCCCGGCTTCTTCTTCCATTCACATTCGCGTCATATATTCTCCTTACACTCCTTTCTTCATTCATTCGCTCTACATGCCCAAACCATCTAAGCGTCCCTTTCTTAATCTTGCTCACTACGCTTACATCAGCCTTGCATTCTTTACGAATCTCAACATTTTTCACATGATCATATATGGTTTTACCACACATTCGTCTCAGAGATCTCATTTCTACAGCATTCAGTCTACTTTCATCCTTCAGTTCCTCCTCACTGTCATAATCAGGAGCTTTCCTAGCAACTTTTTGTTTGCGCCAACCGCGTTCAGTCCTCCGTTAATGGAGTTTCTGCATTCACTAATATCCCTATCAGTCTTTCCATCTCTCGTAAACATACTTCCCAAATACACAAACTCGTCTACCTGTTCCAAGTATTCATCATTCACAACTATATTGCAAATTAGAGTTATTGCAGTTATATTGCAAATTAGAGTATTAGTAAATTAGAGTATTCACGAGCAAACCAATTATGAATATGGATATTATGATAATGTTAATGGTTAATACTATTATTATTTTTTGAGTTAAAGTTTCTAAAAAGGTACATAATTTTATTACATATGGTTTACTATGAATATAATATAAAATTATGTACGGTAAAGCTCATCCTCGTTTTAAAATTTGACATTCTAACCTCAACACTGATCAAAACCGACTGACCATAGATTTGGAGCGTTTTGGTGGGCATTGAAAAATTGAAAATTATTTTAACTATGAAAAGTAACTTTAGAAAAAAAAAACGAAACATACTGGTATTTAAGTTTGATAAAAAATAAAATAAAAAAATTGGACTGGAGTTCCTTATTGATTGACAAAAGTACCCAGGCCATTCTCATATTTATTAACACAATAAAATTATCTTCATAGTTAAAATGTTAATCCAACATTTATACAAAGGATTAAAATGTAGCAAACATAGGTTGAGTATAAATTTCAAAGCACTTTTTACACCGTTGAGGTATATAAATGGAGTAAACATCAGTGTTAGAAATATGGGCAACATATATGAGGCCAATTGGCTACATTGAGATAACACGGGCTTCAGTGGATTACAAGCGGGTATGCTCGCCGGGTATGGATCTCCAAAGATTGCTGCAAAATGCCTACATAACTCTACAAGTCATTCTGGAAAAAAAAAGAAAAAGCATTGGTGTAGCCTTTCATCGGTTTTACCATAATCAATATACTTACTGTAAATTGACTTTTTTATTGCTAAAAGAAACTCTAAGAGTATTGGAAGTTGACACGCGCCGCTGGCAAGAAATTCACGAGAGGGAATAACTTTTTAGGGTGATTTTGCAAGGAACATTGATTCTATTTATATACCTCTATGTCTGCACAAGTATTCAGGCGTTTACATATATACAAAGAGCCATCTAGATGTAGCCTTGTACAATTTAGAGCCGAAAACTCAGATACTCGGAAACTAGTATAGTATGTACATAGAGTTTGGGAGTTTAAACAGGTTTAGTACGCGGATGTAACCTACTGTCCCGGTGGGGGGTGGGGGAGTACATTGGGGGCTCCCATTGTGGCTCGCGAAGCTTCACGTGGTAGTAGTAGGTGCGCCCTCGAGGGTCTGTCATGGACCTCCACATGGAGGGCAGGCGCACGGGGGCCCAGGGGAGCATCTCTGCGGGAACATCCACCGCGTCCTGCAAACAAACAATAAGGACAAGACGTTAATACATAATATTGTATCTTGGATTTGGGGTTTTATTCTAAACAAATTTGACCCTGACTGCATTTTTTGATACATAAAATGTATCAATTTGCGCATAATATCTGTCATGATACGTAACTTGAGCAAAATAGTAGACAAGAGCTCTTAAATGATTCCGTCGGTAACTTGAATGTGCGACAAAAGATACAGAATGCGAATTAATTTAATTTACCTGATTTTCATCAGTAGGCGTAGCTATACTCGGTAACATCGCCGGATCCACTTCTTGGGATTGGTAGACAGTGGGGATAGTCTCGGGGATGGGGGGCGCGTAGAACGAAGGGTTAATTTTAACAGACTCTTCGGTAGGGTAGGGATAGCCAGCTGCCGTGGGCATGCCGGCCACCAACGAAGGGATGTGCTGAGGAAGAGGCGTCTTGGGCCGCGGGGGCATAGAAGGCGGAGGATTCATCATGATGATCTGGCTTGGGAGCTCCGGCAGTGGCAGCGGTAAATGCGGTGGTTTCTGCATCATCGGAGGTGTAGAGAGAGGCATCTGCTGAAGCGACGGAATGTTTGGCGGAAGCGGAATATTCTGATACGTTGACACGGGAGTCATAGGAGGCGGGGCGAAGTTGGGATTCTGCCCCAACATCTGCATAAACCCCGGGTTGGGGTAGTTTTGGACTTGTTGGGCCATGGGGTCCATCATAGCCATGGGGAACATGGACTGTGGTGGCCCGCAGTAGGGCAGCATGAACTGCTGCTTCTGCTGCAGGTACTCCATAGCCATGTACTCGGGGGGGATGAACTGGCCCATGTTGGGGGCCATCATGAACTCGGGCGGGGGCATACCCTGCATCTGCTGCATGCCATTCATCATCATGGGAGCAAACTGGTGTGGACCTTGTGGCATGCCCTGGAAACAAATGTTGAGAAAAGACAAATTTATATACATGCATTGGAAATTTACTTCAAATGTGTTGAAAGACGAATATGTATTATCTTTAGCGATATGTGATAAATAAAAGCGCAGTGAAAAATTACTTTTCAAAAAGCTTTGGTTGGGTTTGATTTTGGCACTAGTATTTAACAGTTGAGCAGTTTAAATGTGGAAAATATTGAAATAATTCAACATAGTTGAAATATCGCCAGAAAACATTCAAATAAGCATTCGTGTAAACACATTTATCATTTTGAAATTATGATTAATACTTCAAAAGCGTTGTTGTGAAGTTATTTATCCATCGGAAATAGAGAGAAAGAATGCCAATTTTTTTGAAAGCTGCCGAGTGAATGGTATTTGAAGATCCTATTCTGTGTGTATTTCTTACAGACGAGTTACACCTCTGTTTACTCCTTATTTGTTGGCTCGCAGCTAATGATCGAAACCACTAGCGGGGGATATATAGAATACTGTACAGATTCATTTGCAGTAGTGAATGGATTCAGTCGGATTCACCTAGTCTGGCAAATTTATTCATTTAATTCATTAAAAAAATTATAATATTAAAATATAATAAATAAAACGATAGACTGGAGATGTGGTGACTACCATGTCACAACTGAATAGTGAATACGGAATACATTATTTCTTGAATTAGGGAATACGGACTACGAAAGCGAATATGCGCTGCTCGGAATTACCGACTGGCTGACTAGAAGCGGTTTGCTGCTGCGGACTAGTGTGGACTGGGAACCAACGGCGATGTATGGGTTTTTATGAATTACGACATGGGATTCTATATGTTACCGTATATGGATGGAGTCCTGCACAATGCACAATATCTCCGGCGACTTTTGACAACGCCCATAGTAACCACGCCTTAATTATGGTGACTAAGCTAAGGAAGGTAAAATTAATTCCGTGTCAAATTGAGAATCAGATTGAGTGTGTCACGAGATTGAATATATTCATTCATTCAATGTCGCCAATGTCCACTGTAGAAGTGACTATAAAATTGCATGCAATCACGAAGACACACCCTGTATTACAGTAATCTATCCAGCACTTCCAGGGTATGATTGTGAAGGACATTAAGTCACATGAAGATCCATAAAGGTTAAAATATCGTATTCTTTCGTATTCGAAATATTATTTGCTAATCGGAATTCGACAGACGTGTCAGTGAGCATCACGATCTCAATAATTTACGTGGGAATATGTTATGTTAAGTTATGTCATATTCAAAATAAATAAATAATGATTTTCATGTTTTTGTAATACTTGCAATTCCGCAGGAATATATCAAAATTTTCGTAAATCTCTATCAAAACAATATTGTGTAGGAATTTAGACTTTGTTGAGAAAAGTTTTATCCAGTTGAAGTCACGAAAACTAGTTTTAGGTTGTTATCATTTTGACACCAAATTCAATTGCTTGAAATTTTGACATGTTATGGGTAAACTTGAAAATTATTTCCACTACGGAAAATAGTGGAAAACAGGAATGCATGGAAAAGAAAAGAGACAGATTTCTCAGATCAAAATAATCTCAACATTTTTCACTCGATCATATATGGTTTTACCACACATTTGTCTCAGAGATCTCATTTGTACAGCATTCAGTCTACTTTCATTCTTTCTCTGCCAGTTCCATAACTCACTGCCATATATCAGGGTAAATATCAGCACTCCATTGTGGACTACTAGTTTCGCTTCTTTGGACAACTTTTCATTTGGGCCAACTGCGTTCAGTCCTCCGTTAATGGAGTTTCCTGCATTCACCCCTCTTTCAATCATTCTTTCCATCTCTCGTAAACATACTTCCCAAATACACAAACTCATCGACCTTATTCCAAGTATTCATCATTAACAACTATATTGCACGCTGTTTTCGTACTCTCTCTTTCAAACACCATGACTTTAGAATTACATTAATCAATAGCTCATTCTTCCTACATACTTCGTTCATCCTATATACGAGGGACTATAAATCTACCATGCTGTTAGCGATTAGCATTGCATCATCAGCGTACATTAGGTAGCATGATTTCAGATTACTCATATTCGCGCCCAAGCCCACCTCTTTCAATTCTTGCATATAATTATACATGCATAGATTGAATAACCACGGTGAAATTAGGCATGCTTGTTTAACACCTTTTGTGATGTCAAACCACTCTGTAAAATCACTCTGACACATGTAACAATTTCCTCGTACAGAGACACGATTGCCTGCATAAGATTGGTGTTCACTCCATACTTGGACAGTGCCTTTCATATTTTTTTCCTGTCAACTCGGTCGTATCCCTTTTGTAGATCTACAAAGGCACAGAAAAGTTTCTGGTTTTTTGCCAGAAACTTCTCTGTGAGCACACGCAATGAGAAAATTTGATCCATGCACTCCCTTTCACTCATAAATGCACCATGCACATTCCATATTTTATCCTTTATTTTCGTTTGAACCCTTTCATTCAATATCCTACCATACAGCTTTCCAACTGAACTTAGCAGGCTAATAGTATTTTAATTTCCACATTCCATGACCCTTTACCATTGCATAGAGCATGACCACAGCCCTCCTCCAATCTAAGGGCATGTAACCCTCCTCTAAACACTGGTTAAAAAGTTTGAATATCTATGTGAGAATTATACTGCTATCTCCTTTAACATATAAGTCGGTGAATTTAATTACATTAATATTAATGATTGTAAATATTTATCGGATTACCTAACATGAAGCATTACATTATTAAACTTCATGTTTTCCTATACCAAATCAGTATTCAAGTCCACTAGTTATACCTAGTCTTTTTGTAACATATTTTAAATATACCCAAGATTTTTAAATTCCTACATTTCATTTAAAACCCAGAAATACCAGTACATTTTGTTTAACAGGTTTGTCTAATAAGATACATTAACAATTTTGACAAATAAAAATGTATATAAGAGAATATAATTTAACCTGTAAGAACTCAGGTGGCATTCCACCCCAGTGCTTATGAGTGTTGGGCTCGGGCAGCAGGGGGCGCCGCTTGCCTTTGTCGGGAGCCGGAGGGGCGCCAGGGGGCAGCGCAGGCGGTTGGCGGCTGCGGCGCTGTTCATCGCGGGCGGCACGCTCTGCAAACTCTCGGCGCCGTTCCTCCTTGGACAGGGATGGGACGCGCTCTTCAGATCTGGAATGTAAACATCATGGATCATATAGTATGTACCAGACGTAATGGCACATAAAGAAACTGTAGGGGCAGCTGATCCCGATCTGCGGAGAAGGCTGGAGGGGAGGGAAACACGACCTATTGTTCCCTCTGCAAGGAGGAACGATTCCAACTTTTGCCAAGTTGCACAAAACTCTCTTGTGTAAAAGCTTGGTAAAATAACGATTTTGTTTCTGCACAAAACTCCCTTTTGTGCAAACCTCAAACTTGTACAATTCCCTTTGCATAAAATCCCTCTGTGGGCCTTGTCCGTGGTGATGCGAGGGTCTGAGTCCATAGTCCGAGGGGGGTCCAGGGTCAGCGGTGGTCAGAATAAAGAAGAAGGCAAGTCAGTAGAAGTAGAGCGGTTTGAGGGAGCAGAAGTGTTGTCGGTTTGAGCGTTGCTGGCTGACTGCCGAATTGCTGTTTTCGGCCTCTATTTGTACCACCAACCGGGCGCTATATCGAGTGCGAAGTTGGTTTTTCATGACGCTAGTGACATCCCCCCTGTGTCGAGCAACGCCGCGTCAGTTTATCCGACAACACCTGTTTCCCTCGCACCACGTTATCTTGCTTGTTATCAATTTATTTGGTCATTTGTCAGTCTACATTCATTTCGCATATTGCACAAAATGTTTGGCTAGTGGGGCTGGACCAGTTATGCAATTCAAATATTTATTTTTGCTGGTTCCGGCCCCGTACAAGTGCCGATATACAATTAATTAATTCTAATGGGCGGCAAGATGTCCGATACAGGCTGCGACAGTTGCAGGATTAAGTGTATTGGAGACACTGAAGAAGTGCAAAGACTGTTAAATAAAGAGGAGACATAGCCTGATAACATTGTGTAAAATGTACTTTATCTAAACATATAATTCTGGATTGATTGGAACTTTCATATTTACAGTGTTTCATTACGCTTAGAACAGTGGATACATATGCATTTAGATACGCACCTAATCTGCGGCCTGCGGGGCGCCTCAGGGCTGGGCGGACGGCTGCGTTTCTTGTCGCGGTCGGGGCGGCTGTAGCGCTCCTCCCACCGAGTGCGTCGCACGCCCGCCTCCTTTTCGCGCTCGCGTCGGGCGTGCGGCTCGTTGGCCTGCCGCTCGTGCTCCTTCATTAGTTCAATGCGCTCCCTCTTGGGGATCTTGAAGATCTCCTGGAAACACAAAGCATTGATTTTATAGTCTCTAAATACGCTAAACATCTGGAAATCATTAACATGATTAATTCCCCTATCACGCCATCGCTAAATATTGAGGTTTTTCATATAACTAGGATTAAAAGCCGATTTGTAGAAAACATTAATAATGAAGCGATGGCATGTTAGGAGAAAAAGTAAGTTAATTAGATCTTTCCTTTGGTTAACTGTGGGTGAAAATGTCACTGTCAGCAATTATGTTTAAAATAAATAATTATGTACAACTCGTGTAATTTTTTTGTTTTTATATGAACATGAAACTAACCTTCAGTTGAGACCACCTATCCAAAAGCAGATTACACAACCTCGCAATATCTTCCTTCTGCGTATCGGTATGGATTACAACATCATTATTAACGTTGGCTTCGATGTTGTCCCCCGACTCGTTCAAGGGCAGAACTTCAACCTCCTCCTTGTGTGTAAACTTGAAGGGCAGTTCCACCGGCAGGCCCGTGTTCTCGTCGATAAGGACAGGAGTTCCCCGGCCGCTGTTGTCGCTGGAGTCCTCCTTGGGGGACTTGCTGGGACACGTGTCCGTGAGCCACTTCTCGATGTTGCCGATCAATTTGCACTCTTGCAGGATAGTCTTGTTGGGAATGGGGAGCTTCTCCAGCGCGGTCAGCATGTCCAATCTGAAAATATAAAAACAAAATTGAAAACTCAGCAAAGATAAAGGTTTTTTTAGTTTGATTCCAAGCTAAAGGTGTCGGTAAACGAGCAAGATAAATCGCCTATTATTGCCTATTGCCTAAATGTTTAAGACAAAAAGATAATTTCCTGTAATAATTCCATCAAACTGGTGCAAACTTAGGAAAATCGCAACATTATTTATTAATATACATTGTCCATACATTCTCTTCTATTATTCCAACTTCTCACAAGGCCCGACTCAAGTATTTTATTCATTTGAACATGCCATGTCTTCCTTGGGCGTCCCCGGCTTCTTCCATCCGCATTCGCGTAACATATTCTCCTTACACTCTTTTCTTCGTTCATTTGTTCTACCTTCTAAGCGTACCTTTCTTAATCTTCCTCACTACGCTTACATTAATTAGCCTTGGATTCTTTACGAATCTCAGCATTTTTTACATGATCATACATAGTTTTACCACATTCGAGAGCTCATTTCTAGAGCATTCAGTCTACTTTCATCCTTCCTCTCCCAGTTCCATGCCTCACTGCCATACATCAGGGTTGGTATCGGCACTCCATTGTGGACTGCTAGCTTCGATTTGTTGGTCAATTTTTTGTTAATGCCAACCGCGTTCAGTCCTCTGTTAATGGAGTTTCCTGAATTCATTCTTCTTTCAATTTCCCTATCAGTTTTTCCATCTGTCGTAAACATACTTCCCAAATACACAGATTAATATTAATAGCGTTCGAAATTAAGACAGTCACATATACGTAACAGAGCGAAAAGGAAATAGATGTGGCCCGGCAATGCTGTCGTAATATCAATGCCGAGTGAGCTCACCGACACAACAGGGCAACACATCGACAAGAATAGATAATACATGACAATGTTGGCGAATAGTGCCCAACAATTTACAGTAATTGTTACTTAAGTTAAAATTATTATTTTTTTAATTAAAAAACCTTTATAAGTTTTTTCCACTTATTTATTTTCGACCGGACCGGTTTCACCCTATCACGGGCATCCTCAGACTGGTAGAATGAATACTAAATCTATGGTATATATAGCATGGATGTCGGGAGTGAGTTCCCTGCTTTCTAATATTGTTTTTATTACTTGAAATTTATTTTATTGCTGACGGTACTGTTTATTATGTTTTTAAAGACTACTTTCGGGTTGGTTTATTACCCTCTGAATCTATGGGTTTTTTTAATTTTTTTAAATTATATAAAATCAGTCATTCGTCAGCTTTTATTTGAAGAGATGGTTCTTTCTAGTTTTGTTATTTCCCTGTGATTTCCGTCTTGTTTGCTAAGATGAATTTTATAGCAGTTTTGTCCCCTAGTCACATGAACTACGCATAACCAGGTACATTTTTATTGTGTCTATAAAATATTTTATTATCTTATAATAGGTACATTCAGTATCAGGGTAATATCTTCTTAGAGTTCGCCTTGGATGTCTGCGATAAAAATTCCCAGTTACATTTTACCCTGGTATTTTGCATGTGCTTCCTATTTACATTCATGGTTATATACGAGGTTTGTTCAAAACAAAAGGTGAATTTTGAATTTTCGCAGGCTGTGTACATTCGATTATCAATTTTTTTTTTTGTTATGTTGGTACACATATGTTTATCATATGTTAGCATTATCAGCCATTTTGGATTAGTGGTTTGTTTTTGACAACTGGAAAGGTTAGTCACGTTTTTGTGTGTTCTTCGATTTTTACTTTTGAAAAAAATGGATCAAAGAATATGTATTAAATTTTGCGTTAAAAATGGAATAAAGTGCTCCAACGCACTTAAAATGTTGACTGTGGCATTCGGCGAGTCTACTTTCTCTCAAAAAAAGTGTTTATAAGTGGTACAAGCGATTTACAGAAGGCCGAGAAGATGTTAATGACGATGAGCATCCTGGAGTTGCAACCACGTCAACAAACGAAGAAAACATCGAAACAGTGAAGAAAATGGTTTTGGAAAATCGTCGAATCACTATTAGGGAAGTTGCAGAGGATGTTGGCATATCAATCGGCTCATGCCATGCAATTTTCTCAGATGTTTTGGGCATGAAACGTGTGGCAGCGAAGTTTGTTCCGAAATTGCTAAATTTTGAGCAAAAGCAACGTCGCATTAGTATCGCTCAGGAGTTGTTGAATGACGTCAACGACGATCCAGATTTGCTCAAAAGGGTCATAACTGGTGATGAAACGTGGGTATATGGTTATGACGTCGAAACCAAGGCCCAATTATCCCAATGGAAGCGGCCAGAAGAGCCAAGACCGAAAAAAGCACGCCAAGTTCGATCAAATGTGAAGGTTTTGCTCACTGTTTTCTTCGATTACAATGGCGTGGTGCATCATGGGTTCTTGCCAACAGGTCGTACGGTTAATAAGGAATACTACAAGGAAGTTATGCAACGTTTGCGTGAAGCAATACGGCTCAAACAATCGGAATTGTGGAAAAACAAATCATGGATTTTGCATCACGATAATGCACCAGCTCACACATCAATGCTTGTTCATGATTATTTGGCCAAAAACACCCGTAATCATGCCTCAACCACCGTATTCACCAGATTTGGCTCCCTGCGACTTTTTCCTATTCCCGAAACTGAAGAGACCAATGAAAGGAAAGCGTTTTGCCACAATTGATGAGATAAAGTCAGAATCGAAGAACGAGCTGATGGCCATACCGAAAAGCGCATTCCAGAAGTGCTTCGAGGATTGGAAGAAGCGCTGGCATAAGTGCATTATATCTGAGGGGGATTACTTTGAAGGGGAGAAAATGGATATTGATGAATAAATAAATACTTTTCGAAAAAATTCAAAATTTTCCTTTTCTTTTGAACAAACCTCGTATTACTGCATATACTCGTAAGTAAGGTTACACTATAATGGATATATTAGTGGAGAGTCAGCCCTTTTCTCTAATTGATTATTCATTACGTACTTTTCTTCTACTTTGCGTATTAGTCGATTAATTTCTAATGATTCTAATTTATCTAATTTTTTATTATTTAATTGCACACATGTAATATTGTAACATCCGTGTCTTTATGGAATGAGTGATGATTGTCTATTAGATGGTTAGCTACGTTCGACAGGTGCTTTTTATTGTTTACCCAGCTAGAAGTGTTCTCTTGTCCTGGTGTAAAAGGCTCTGCTCGTTTGGCCTACGTAATATGCCGGGCAATCTCCGCAGTTAATCATATATATTACAGAATTGTAAAATTTTTCCCTTTTATCTTTATTATTAATGAGAATTTTTCCCAATGAGCTTACGTTATAAAATGCTGTATTACACTTTTTATTATTAACTAATCTTGCCATTTTATTTGAAATCTCGCCTATATACGGGAGTTTTGCACGCTCTTTGTTGAGTTTCTCTTCATTCTCTATTGTGAAACCTTCTGTTATTTTAGACAGAGTTAGTTTTTTATTATTTTTATTAAGGAGGGGAGTCCATTATCTCGCTTGTATATCCATTATTATTTGCTTCAAGTAATAAAAACTATATTAGAAAGCAGGGAACTCACTTTATTTTTATTTTTATAGTAACTCCATACAGGAGACCCTGAAGGAAATAATTTCCCTCAAGGCCTATATCATATTTGGGGATGCTTTGTGGAGGGTCTTTTAGAGGATAGGAGGGAGTGAACTTGGGTCTTGAAGAGACCCATGTTGTAGGATGGAGGAAACACAGAGGCCGGCAGATCATTCCACAGCCGAGCTGTTGAACACAGGAACGAGTCGTAAAAGCAACCCGTTCTCATGTGACAAATGTCGACTGTGTACAAATGTTGGGCACGCGTTTGGCGTGTTTCCCGACTATGCACCGGTGCCAAAGGGATCCATAGATTTAGTATTCATTGTACCAGTCTGAGGATGCCCGTGATAGGGTGAAACCGGTCCGGTCGAAAATAAAAAAGTGGAAAAAACTTACTGGTTAACTAGCGTAACTTAATAATTGCAATAATTAATTATTTGTAATAAACAGGAAGCTCCATGTGTATGTACAGGCAAAAGCCCACTGGGGCACAAGTACATAAAAAAACCTGGAGTTCAATGTCTACATGCAAAGGTCCATTAGGGCATAAGTACAAATACATACAAAAAAAACTGATCAATATTTAAATTAAAATATTAAATAACCTATTCGCAATTTGAAAATACATATATACATCTAAGAAATTTTTAAGGTGATTTTTGTGGTTTTGATTTTATTAAATGAAAGTTTTTTAATGTTTTAATTGATCAATTTTTAATCAATACGATATATATATTTTTTTCATACAGTGCATGATTATTGTCATTTTATGTGAAATGATTATTATCATTTTTTCTGAGACCTAATATTCTTTCAAATGAAAGAAGCCTTCTAAAGTATTGAGAAAAAAGTATGCCATTTTTTTAGCATCAAATATGTTCTACCACGGTCAGTTCAAATTCAGGTCTATCAGCGCCTTATAGAATACTGAAGGTAAAATATTGCAAGCAGCTTTAGGCGTGAGGAACTGGAGGGAAACAACAACATAAAACAACATGGCAGGAGTAGAGGAGGTTCCTAATGCACCCACCTACTGCCAAATGGATTCTTATTGTTCTTCTTCATGATCCTTCTCTTGGCTTTTATTGCGGAATAGCAGAGATTAGGGTGACAAAGAGGCCATTACTCTTACTATGATGAAATTGAACAAACCATAAACATTTTTTCATTAGAAAAGCGTGGCAATTTTGATCTCATTTGAATTTTCAAAATAAATAATTGTATTATTGATTCACCTTCTTTGTTGCAACTCATCCATTTTGCCATTCAGAAACAATGAATTGCTTTTCCTCAATCAAAACGCTACTAATTATGGGTACCATTCTTCACTGTCCAGAATGCCGAGACTTGTTAACTCAAGCCCGGGCATTGAAATTTTTTTCAGGCTTTACGAAAATAAACCCCGAAGAGCGTATCTACAATCATGGACTCTACCAAAAACTTGTTCGGCTTTGACTTGAATGTTCTCTCAAATGTATACTTATGTCATTGCTTCATTCGTGTATTACGTTAATAAATACAAAAATAGACGGGACAAAGAATAAAAGATCAGCCGGCAAACTGCTCCAAAGTATTGAGTGGCAAACCTGAAGGTGGCGTCGGCATCCTGGCACCACGGAGCCAGCAGGCGGAGGCCCCGGTAGTCCAGGAACAGGCGACGGCAGGGCAGGTCAGCCATGGCCAGTAGGGCGAGGAGTGCGGCGCGGGCGGAGGTGCGCTTGGCCCGCACCATGGCCCTGCATAGAGCCAGGGTCTGCGACTGGTTCTTCACGCCGCTGCGGTCCAAGCTTTCCATCTCGTCTTCCAGCTAGAGAAATCGATAAAAAATTAATTAGCTGTTTTTATTTTCATCCAACGGGTGCTTTTATAATTTTGCACGGCAAAGGCAAAATGAAAATATTGCGTTGACCTAGAAATTTCAGTAAAAAAACACACAAAGTTCAATTGAGAGTTTTTACTTTATTATTAAGATAGGTTTTTGTAAAAACTAAGTTAGGTTAATCTTTTCGTAGCGTGCATTTATTAGAAATATCGACTCTCTCGACCCATTGCCTCGAACCGCAGTGGGAGGGATGGATTGATATGTCTGTCACTTCTGAACACACTGACGCTCAAATTCCTAAGCAATTCCCCTCATTCCCTTTCCTTAAAAAGACCCTCCACACAGCATCCTCAAAGATGACACAGACCCCGGAGGAAATTATTTTCCTTAGGGGAACCTGTGTAGAGTTAATGTAAAAAAAAAAATTGGTAAATATTTTGGACTATGTAAATTATAATAACGCTCAGAACGGACAAAACAGAAGGCTGTTTGATGTTTCAACAGAGTCGCACATAAAGCAAATACTGTTTTATGAATGTGATTTCTGATAGTCTATCCTCTCTGTTAACGGCCTTCGTAGTTATGCAAGTTGGTGTATGTATGAATTTTAAATTAAATTACATACGATATATTTAGTTTTATACATATGTCTCATTCGCAAGAATGTATGGAAATTTATATTTGTATTGAAAATTCTGTTAAATAATATACATATTAACTAAGAACGTAAATTGTAAATTTAACTTTGGCTATTAGACTAAACATAGACTGTGATAAGATAATATTAATTAATTATTAACCAGTCGGGGAACTGCTATTGTGCAACTAACAAGAGTGATATCAATGTCGTACAAACTATATATGTAGCGAAAATATAACCCAAAAACCACAGCATCAATGAAAACATTAAGTACGATAACATAATGATAATAGCTTCATGACAGATCATACCCTAATTACTAGACTCTCCAAGTTGCCTTTATGGACCAGACTGATTACTAAACTACCGAGCCATCAGCTGCATTACTCATTGCTATCGTTAGAAACCTGTATATCGAATGACACGCATGTATCAAGATTGACACCCGAAGAAAGGGGTACGTCAGGGATGCATCCACTCACCAATGTTGTTTAAAATATATGGGGAATATATAATGCAAAAGGTTCTTGAAGGTTGGAAAGGTTAAATTAACATTGGTGGCCAAATAATCTCCAATTTAAGATATGTAGATGACACTACCCTCATCGCCTCTTTGGAACAATAAATGGATTACTTTATTGTTAAAATAGAAGAAAGACGTAATCTAGACCTACTGATCAACAAAGCCAAAACTAATAAAAACTAAAATTGACAGGGCAAACACATTAGTAAGAACAAATGCTTCCACAGACTTTGATACAGTGAACAACTTCATATACCTAGGTTCGTCTACGAGTGACGAAAGAGCCCGTGAAAAGAAAGATTTGCATGACAAAAGGAACCATGAGCAAAATGCAAAAGATATGGAGTGACAGAGGCATAACGAGGACCACCGAGATGAGACTCGTCCGGGTGCTGATTTTCCCCATATTTCTTTATGGTGTGGAAACCGACACCGAGACCCAGCGACAGCGGATAGACGCTTTCGAAATGTGGTGCTAGAGGAACATGCTCAGGATCCCCATGGACAGGCAGGCACACAAATACATCAATTCTGGAAGAGCTTAGCATCCACAACAGGCTAACAACTGTCTGCCTACAGCGTATCCTCAAGTACTTTGGATATGTTGCTCGCCAGACCGAGAACTCCAACGTGGAGAAGCTCGTGGTCACTGGCAAAGTGGAAGGCGGGAGAAGCGAAGGAAGGTCACCGATGCGTTGGATTGACCAAATTTCGCAGGTGTCTGGAACGTCAGTGTCCGCAGCTCTTCACGCAATGCAGTATCGCGAGGAGTGGAGAAGCCTTGTACACAAGGGAAATTGGGAGTAGGGGTCATGATTCTCAGTAATGAGGAAGTGACTCAAGAAGATCAGATGCATTACACCTCGATACACTTAACTTTGTAGGCGGCCAGGGGAGTAACAAATGAATGAATAAATTATTGTATTCACAAAATCTACACTAGCTATGCCACCGACTGCAAAGTTAACCGTGTCAAGCTGTAGGCATTTCACCGGCATCACCGGCGACAGCCTTAAAACTAAAGTGACATCAAAGGTAACAGACAACTGTAGGTATATAAAGAGTATGCACAGGTTGTCCGGTCTCTCTTCATTATCATCTGTTATTTGAAATAAAACATTGTGTTAATTACAGTCTATTGATTATTATTCCGCTATCCCAATATCACAGTAAAGGGCCATCATACAAAAGGCAAAGATATTAACAATAATAAAAGCCCGGATTGCCACCAGTGAAAAATTGTCTAGTATTAAATTTATTTTTTTTATATTATCCCCATACAGGAGGCATAGAGGAAAATAAATTCCCTCAGGGCCTATGTCATCCTTGAGGATGCTGTGTGGAGGGTCTTTTTGAGTAGAGGAAGGAGTGAACACGGGTCTTAAAGAGACCCATGTTGTGGGAGGGAGGAAACGCAGAGGCCGGTAAATCGTTCCACATCCGGGTTGTTGAACTCAAGAATGAGTCGTAGAAATGACCCATTTTTATGTGACAGATGTCAACCATATACAAATGTTGGTGTGTTTTCCAACTATGCACCGGTGCCAAAGGAATCAATGACGCTGGTTCCTCAGAGCATCTTCCATTTAAATACCGGTAGCACAAGAACAGCATTCCTACCTGACGCCTGCGTTCTAAAGATTGCAATCCATTTGTTAAGATAGAGGAATCTATCAAACGGACCGCTCATTTGTGCACAGGACAGCCAAGGGTTTTTTTCAAGTATTTTAGGGCTCCAGACCAGATTCAAAATTCAAATGGCTACCAAATTCAACAGTGGGGCGCACTTGAGATTTGTACATAGTCAGCAGTTGTGTACTATCTTCAGTATCCGCGGGCCCTGTACAGTACGCTCAGCTTCTGAGAGGCTAACTTTTCTCTGGCTGAATCAGATGTTCATGAAAAATAGAGGAGATAGAGAACCAATCAATGTTAACCTTTTAGATGCGGGAAGTGCACCACTGCGCCACACCATACATGCCCTGTACGCAGGCGGTTCACCCGTGCACAGCAAAGCTTCTATATTTTAAGAGCCCCGCGTGTGACAGAAGTCATACATATTTTTGATGTACAGAAAAGGTTAAGGTTAAATGAAATTAAGGAAAACTAACATCAATATCCTGCAGTAGCTCCTTGGCAGCTCGGGCGTACTTCTTGGGTCGGCCCCGCTTCTTAGCCGCCGCATCCTCAGCGCTGTCTTCCTGGATGACTTCGTCCTTCACAATGTCGGGCAGGACCTCCTCCTTGACGTCACACACCTCTGCCTTCCCCTCCTCCACCTCAGATTTTATCTCTACAGTCTTTTCCTCATCTTCTGAAACCTCCTCCTGAAAAAAAGAAACACAATAAACTTAGTTATAGTAGCTGGTACTGTCTGCCTTTACCAGGGATGGAAACAATTTTTGTCTAATTGATCAAACAATATGGTGTCTGTATTGTTTTTTGGCAATTAAAAGTATATTTGAAAGCTCCATTGCTCATGATGAAAATGGCATTGTAAGCTGGAAATAAATGCATAGAAATGTCAAAGAGAAAAAGCTGTACAATCATAACAATCTCAGGACCCTTCAAGAGATATTGGTGCTTTATAAAATGAGATTTTCTGATTTACATTTACGATATTACAGTGAAACTATCTCAACAAGTTTTGCAGGGGATCGGAGAACAAAAACTTCTTATGGGATAAATTGAGCCAATTTTCAAATTCAGTCTTGAGGGAACAAAAAATTTTCAAATTCAATGTTGAGGGAACAAAAAACCAAACTTCTTAAGCATGAAAACTTCTTAAGTACGAATTTCTTAAGACAGTTTTACTGTATTTCGAGCTGCTATGTTTGAATTACAAAATTAGTTTTTAGGTCAGTTAATGTATTAATTGTTACAATCAAGTGCCATTGAGATATTTTTCAGAAAATTGGAGATATAAAAATTATCGAGTAGAACCACATAATTCGAAATTTTTAGTGAAAAAATATCCTCAGCAATTTTTATTCATACAAAATGGTTTTATAATTCGAAAATTCGTTAATTCATAATGTATTTTGACCTGCGCATGAAAATTTGTGTAATTCGATTTATGTGAAAATAAGCCATAGAATTTTGGAAATCGGACAGGCCGACCGTGGAGATAAAAGGCGGTAAAAATTATATTTACGCGGTTATATATCGTCCTAATTCGTATCATTTCATAAATCTGAATCAGACATGCAGGCCTCGATTTTTCGATTAACACGTGAATATTTCGTATGTTGATGAATTTACTTTGAATATCTGAATCTGGAGGCCGGGCCGTGATGGTAATACTGTGGATTTCGAATTAATGGGGTTCTACTGTATCATTATTATAATGGCTGAAGGTAAAAATATTTTCATAATAAGGCTTCAACTAGAAAAATGTCCACAAACCTCCTCCTCGGAGTCAGTATCGGGTTCTTCACCGATCCAGCCTCTGCAATTGCTGGCTTCACAAAAA
Organism: Halesus radiatus; assembly: GCA_022606495.2. Lineage (NCBI taxonomy): Eukaryota > Metazoa > Arthropoda > Insecta > Trichoptera > Limnephilidae > Halesus > Halesus radiatus. Next base: position 36,039 of record JAHDVE020004901.1, read on the forward strand.
CATTTCTGGGCTTCTTTCCTGAAACATACAATCAACTTCGTTCATACAGACATAGCAAATAATACATAGAGATGTCCTAACGCGCAAGGGGAAGAAACCAATATAAGGAGGGCGAGCTAGGCGTGCCGCCAATATAAGTAAAAAGTTTCACCTTGTTTACAAAAACTGAGTATTTAGTTTGACCCTTTTATAAATATTTTATAATTGGCTTACCGCATTCAAAATCATGCTAAAAAAACTTGGACGGCAGTGAACTAGGCTGGTGTCAAAATGGCTGTCACGTGACCTTTGCCTCTAGCCGTCGAAGTGGTACATTAAGGGAGTTAAGACAAGTCCATTCATTCTGATGTCAGTGTTTGTACATCATGTCCATGATCGGAAATACTAAATATTAATAACTGATGAATGTCAAGTCCATGCCCACGGAATTTTGAAACAGTTTAAAAACAGCATTACTAAATTTAAAAAAAAGGTCCATATTTCATGTTATGTACATAACATGAAATATGGCATGCATTGCCCTATAACCTAAAGTAGGCTGTGAGTAGTTTTTAAAACTTGGGTATGAATTGCGCATTGGGTATTTGAAAATGACTATCTTATTATCATCTTCCTCTGATTGTTGTGGTCAACTGAATAAATTATCCTGTTATTAAATTCGTGGGGAAAAATACATTGTAATTTTTTTATATTGTTTTTCTTAGGGTGGGCACAGCTTCTCAGCCTTTATGGACTGCACGCCACTGGAGTACACTCACAACTTTTACGCAAAACGCTGTCCAAAACAGGTTATCTGGATCATTCATACAAGATGCTCGAACTATGAAGTTGTTGCATTTTTCTTTTTTTTTTTTTAAATAAAGATAAACATTCCCTGGTTACGAAAAACCTGAGAATATTTGAAAATCTTCTACTACCATCATACTAAGCAAAAAATGTTGCTTGTGTCGTGATGGAGGACTTAGCCAGCCAAGGAATTGAACTCATGATGCCTGGGTGGGACCTAGATGCAATGTCAACTCAGCCACTGACCGGTCAAAACAGGGATTCGATGCTTAGGGGGGGTGAAGGTAAACGATTGCCGAAGCTCTGCAATAGCGAGGGAGCCAAAATTTTCTGGATGCGTTTATTGTAGCACATTTATTGACTTACCCATATCGCTGAAACTGGTAGTCAAAAGTGATCTCATCGTTGGCATTAATGTCCCTCTTGCTGAAGAAGCCGATCCTGAGCTCCCCGTTGACGGTCCACTTCTGTGTCTCGGCGTTGGGGTGACAGGAGTGGTTGATGAAGCGTGAGATGTTGCCCTTGAGGGTGGCATCGATCACTGCGTCCCCCTTCAGCGCCATGAAGTAGTGGTGACGGTTCTTATCTTGCGAATACTCCTCAGCGCGCTGGTTGAAGTGCTTCGAATTTAGAACCTCACCCACATATTCCATCAGAAAATCTCCACTGTAAATAAATTATACAGCCAGTTATAAATTTATTTCAACTTGGGCTTTCTCTGTGAAGATTACAAATTGAGAAACAATCATAATGAATAAGTTTTCTATTGTAATGGAAACATTATTTAGATCTCTATATATATTACATATTATATGTTTGTTTTATCTTGTATAGAACTAAACTGCAAATATGCAAGACATTTTTAAATATTATGGCAATCGTTCAACACAAAAAGGCTTAACATGAAAAATGAATTGAATAGTTACCAGTAAATAATGTTCTGGGGGCCAAGTCTGTAACTCCTACATTAGCTAACGCAAGTTAAATCGGCCATAAACAACACATTTTGACAGTTTGGCAGTATGAAAACTGTCAAAATGTGTTGTCTATGGCCGATTTAACTTGCGTTAGCTAACGCGAAAGATACAGACTTGGCCCCCTGGTCTTGACAAAATACTGTGTAATTTCATACATTTGTTTTCTTTTAACACAAAACAAAAAATCGCATATCGGGAGAACAACAAAATATACCTGTGGTTAGTCGCAGGTCGCATAGTCCAGTTACATGTATGTTTTTTTAAATAAATTCCTTGGATAGGTGTGGGCATTGTTAATAGGCCTCCACACGACTGGTTTGCCCGATACTAAAAAAGCCACTGCGTCGAATGGTTCGACCTTCCGGTCATCCTTTCCTTAAGTCAAGCCTACCAACTTTAGGAAAGGACGACCTGATTGTCGAACCTTTCGATGCTGTGATTTTTTCAGTATGAGGCAAACCAGTTGTGTGGAGGCCCATTAATTAACAGTGTAGGCACTCAATGTGATGTTTTTTAACCTTTAGAACGCCGAGCTCCTGCAATCTAATTATTCCTTACCCGATAAAGGGTATATACTTTTATAAAAATTGTATATATCATAAGTAATTTTCTTAGAATACCTACTTATATTCTACATATATATGAAAAGAAAGTATGTTTTGCGTTACGTTGCAGATTGGATATGCCGGCGTTCAATGGATACAAATTTTGCATATCCGAATCTCAACACGCTAGAAGTTAATACGTATAAACTTGAATATGAACTCTGTATGACATAAAAAAACAATGACTAAATTTAATGGTACATTTGTTAACATGAAAAGAAAACGGTCTTCATAGTTTCTAGTGAAACGATTTCCAATGTATCAATTTTTCAATATATTTTATAAGAAACCTATAAAAAGAAAAGTAACTTCACAGTTTACCCTTGTAAAGTAAAAGATTTTCAGATATGTCCATAATATTAGTTTTTGTATCTTAAAAAATGATACCTTGTTATAAAATAAACTCAAACATCCATAAATAATATCTTCATTGGTTGTTTTCAGTAATGCAGTTGACAATTTCTCATCCATCTACTGTAACGTCATTTCAATCAATTGGATAATATGAAGCAATTTCCATTCTCAATTGAAATGGCAAAACCAAGAAAAATACACACTCGATGCAGTCGCAACACTCCCCCTTACAATGTTGTGAATTGAATTAAAACTATGTATCATACACGGTCCCGCTGCCGTGTGTTCAGTTGTAGCCCCTTTTCGTTACATGCACCATTTAAGAGAAAGGGGGAGAGGTTCCAAAGAAGGTATGCATCAGCAGTTTGCCTGTTGGCCGGAGTTGACCTTCGGCTTAACTAAACAAAGTTATAAATACCCGGTTATATTGGAGACGGCCTGAATGCCCAGGCCCTTCTTTTCTGTGCGCATCGGACGTAAATTAGAATACTGACGAGTTTGGAATCTTCTATTTGTGCAGCGGTCTCCCACGGGACATCGTGAATTACTGCAAAAGATTTCATGAATATGTTTAAAAACCTACAATACAAACAAAGTTCATTCTAGATAGTTTGAACAAAAAGGATACATTGGAATTTATATTATTTCATTAAAAAAAAAATATATTTATATATACATATATATTGTTCAATTTATTGGAATAACTTATTGAAGCTTATAAATCTCATTGTAATATGATAACATGAATACATTTCAAATAAAATAAGAAACAGAAAAAGACCGTAATATTTTTGTTTTCTGTTTCATATATCATTTGAGATTTGTTAATATTATCTTCGATGATTAAAAAGCTATTAGCAGGGTTCCCTCGGAAGCAGATTTCAAAATTCACTTTACCTTTTTTGAGATAATTTAAAACTTATCTTGAATTACCTACAAAGATTCTAAGCTACATTTTTTAAAAACAGGGTTTATTTTTCCGATCCAAATACTTTCTAGTATTGTGAAAATATGAATAATTTTTTATTGAAGGAAGCAATAACTTGGGGATGTGACAATAGCGGACATTAGCGCCCCTGAGGTGATTTTTCACAAAACGGCGGTATATAAATCGTCCAAGTATTATTATTATTACATGTAAGCTTTGGACTTAAGATCTCACCACACTTCGTTTCAATACGTCCACGAAACGTAAGTGTAAAGGCAGCGACCTGCAGTGCGAACACCCAGATCTCCCGTCAGTCCGACGCGTAGGTTTTTCTCAGCAATCGGCGTGCTATGCCTTTACACGTAAGTGTTTGAGTGCACGCCACGTTTTTTTTTATGGCTTTTCACCGACTGCTTATGGAAAATCAAAAGCAAAGAATCTTCTGGGTAATTATGACATGACATTATTATTTTGATTGCTAAATGGCCATAGCGATGTTTATCTTATAATATCTACGCTCAAAACTGTAGCAAAACTTTTAAACCGTAAGACGTATCACGCATTAGGCCACACTTTTCTCTGATCTCTGAGAAATCTCTTTACATGTACACTTCCACGCGGAGATCGGTCGATCAACGGATCAGCCTGCCCGCCGAAGTGTGGCGACTTTTTTACTCAAATTAATGCAACGTTTTGGTCGGCCGATCGATTTTCGGGATCTGGCGTATCGGTGGGCTCTTTGGAGAGAAGATCGAGAAAAACAGACGGAAACGTATGTGTGGGAGACGCAATTATATATTAAATGGAAAACAGATTACATAATGCACCACTTTTGTATCACAAAGTGTGTTTTCTATTTAATATAAATTTAATTACATACATTAAAACAAGAAAATTTGAAATTGCAAATCATCTCAGTCATTGAACTTTGACCACTGGCATATCCGAAGATATCAATTTGAATAATGATAGAAGTTTGTTCTTACCATTCTATCATTAATAATCTATTAAGGCAATCTTCTCCACAACCTAGTTCCCCTCGCTCTATCTCCTCCTTGGTGAGGAAACAATCACAAGTCATCCTGCGGGCTTCCTTACTGATTGTTCTATCACAATGATATTCGTTTTCTAAAATAATGTCAAACTGTTTCAGCCTCCGCTGCGTATCCTCATCGTACACACTCGGGTCACTTTGTAACTTAGGCGTCACGGTGCACGTGAAGTCTGTCTTCAGGGCGGACGGAGAGTCGCCACTCTCGGAGATCGCAGGAAGTTTGGCTCCGTTGGCGGTGGGGCTGTGGAGCGGGGGCGTCACTGGGGAGCGGCTGCCCATCTCCATCTCACTGGACCTCCGCCACCGAGATTTCACCTTCACGGGCTTCAGGTCACTATCTAGAATTGGCACCGGGAAGGAGGGCGACGACAGTGACAAGGACACCGAGGACGTGGAAGACCGAAAGCTATCGGGTGAAGACTTGGCAATAGCTTCGCACAGGTTTTCAGACACCTTAACTAATACTTCTTTCACTAAAGGAACTTCTGTTTTCTTTTGAGGCGCTCTGACGAGACCGTGACCTTTGGACCTTTGCTTCAAAACACTGATGGTCTTGATACGATTCGACCTTCGCACTCCTGACACACTGGAGCAAGAAGAAGAGTCCGTTGAGCAGCCGAGAGTGGCCTCGTTACTTTCACAGTTCATATTATCACTTTCTAATTTATTTGCAGCAGGGGGGGTATCCTCTTCAGAATGGGTGACGACGGGGTTGGCTATTGCTCCCGCGGTAGAACTTTTAGGCAGTGGAGATTGAGGAGTCAGTAGAATGTCTCGTTTGTGCTCCGACTGGGGGATTTGACTAACATAATTGGAGTGAGTCATCTCATTTAATACAACGGAACAATCCATGGGTGCACACAGAGCTTCAGTCCGAGGTGATTCCTCATTTGATCTTATTTTAATATTACTTAATCTGTTTTGGAAATCATTGACTATAGCGCTCTCGTCTGACTGCTCTACTTCAGGATCTTCGGTAATCTTCGATGATGAATGATTACTGTCAGAATTTTGAATGTTTAGTGATTCGGGACACTGTGGAGAATTCTTGACTTCGGAGTATATAATGTCCTCAGTATTCATTCCTTCGTACAGATCTTGGTTATCCGAACCATTTTCATCTATTATTTCATAAACAGTCATAACTTCATCATCTCCGATATTATCCCCCAGATAGTCGTGATCATCCCCGACGGTGATCTCCGCCACCTCGGCACTGTCGCTGAAGCACTCTATGACGGGGGGAGTCATGGGGGCCGGCTCCGAGGGAGCTGGAGACAAGGTCTCCTCTACGATGATGGAATCTCCGCATACGAGCTTGAATCCTCTTCTAGGATCACTGTTGACGATGAGATTGAGAGTTGGATCCGGTAGTAAAGTATCACAAGAAAGGGAATCTAAATTAATAGGAGAGTCTTGGGTATTGGAATCGCTAGAACAGTTTATAGTTTCCAACAAGTTGGAATGTATCGACTTTTCAGGATATATTTTGTTGCCAGTATCGTGGTTGAGCTTTGAGAATGTTTTGACAGGCGGAACTGAATCTGTAGTTAAAGCACAATTTGTAAATTCTACAGGAGTGCTGCAGTCAGACTCGGAACTCACACATGGGTCTACCACCCTCACTTCGACCCCACTGCCTGCGTCACTGTCACTGCCGCTCACTTCGTTTCCGAGAAGCTGGTATTTGGAATCGCCCAGCATGAGACATCGGTATTTCCCAAACTTCTTGTGGCAGAGGGCGGTGACGGGAACTCCGGAGGGGCCGATACTGGTGTGGTTGGAGTCCTGCGAGTCGTTCTCTCCCGAAGCGTCCTGGCTCGCGGAGCCATTCTCACTGTCTAGGGAGTTGGTGTCGGCTGCTGCGGTGGCCTCAGTAGGGAAGCTTGTGCTGGCTTTGGTCGACTGTCGGGTGCTTCTGGTGGTGACAGTCCGGCCGGTTGATACCTTTTTTTTACGCCCCATATTGTTTTATTTGATGCAGACAGATGCAATTAACCTGCAAATGTAAACAAGTCGTCAGAAAGTGCAATTTGTAATCAATAAAATAAGAATTTCGAAATCAGTCAAGCTGTCAATGCAGTTTTGTAGTTCTATTGTTTGATGTAGAAACAAATATCGTACTCAATTCTACGAAAGCGGTTGGTATAAAAAACTATCATGAAATTATTATGCAAATACTGAAAATAACCGATTTTATTATAATCAAATGATTTTTTTTAAATTCTTTAAACACATATTTCACTGGGTCTAACAACCTAACATATTAACAATTTGCCGGCAAAAATATTTTTTTGGTAATCAAAAAAAATTTAAAGCACAAAATTACTTCACGAGAGACATTATCTATATAGTCATAATAAATGTGTTATTTTAAATACAGTAAAATAATTACCTCATACAGTTCTTAAAAGGTGCAGAACCGCGATAAAACCGCGTATATAATATTGGCTGTTGCTGCTGAATATTCTTCCAAGGAGCAAAAAATAATTCAACTGAGACATGGTACATCTAAAACTATTGTTTTAAATTGTGCGCTATCTGAAGTTTATTGATAAAATTATATATTTTGGTCAATTTACAAAGCAAACTACCGCAACACACCACATTGGCCATTTTGTTTCTGTCACGTCCTTCTTTACCGACGGAACATCCATAATAAATGCCAAGTTACCTAGTGAAATCATAGATGGTCCATTGCGCGGGAAAATACAATCATTCAAATTCATATCATTCCTTGATTTCTTCATTTTGAGGTCACGCCAGTTATTGCTGAACATTCTATTTATTGACTAACCGAAGTTTTTTTTGTAAATTTTATAAATATTATTTTTGTCAAATTCTTATGTGATTTGCAGTTATTTTTTTAAGGTATTTCTGTAAAACTCTTCTTTATCATAAGCGGATGCTATTCCAATTTTTCAACAGGTTTGCTAAGCGAGTAGGTACTTCGCAGTTAGTTACGCGTCTAGATGTATTATTTATTTTGTGTATATACATACAGTTAAAATTAAGTAGTCAAAAATGGAAGGCGCTGCGATCGTTTAAATTGTTTTAAATGGAAACACCATAATGGCTGAAAGGAAAAATAATGGAACTTTAAAATGCACTATCGTTCATGTGAATATTACACCATTTTCAAACGGTGTTCAGAAATTAGTGGCAATTCCTGAAAGAAGATGATTTTTTATTTTGTGTATATACATAGTATATACAGTTAAAATTAAGTAGTCAAAAATGGAGGGCGATGCGATCGTTTAAATTGTTTTAAATGGAAACACCATAATGGCTGAAAGGAAAAATAATGGAACTTTAAAATGCACTATCATTCATGTGAATATTACATCATTTTCAAACGGTGTTCAGAAATTAGTAGCAATTCCCGAAAGAAGATGATTCTACATCATATTTCAAAGAAATGTAATATTCGAACTTATCATTTTTTATTTTCAACACTAACTTGATAAGTTCATATCAAATAAGCCATTAATTAGATGTATCAAAATACAAAATAAACTACGTGTAAGAAAAAAGCTAGCACTTTTAGCAAAAGTGTGCGCTAGTAGTTTTTCCCGACCAGTTGAATAAAAAATATTTTTGCTCTAAAATCGGTGTTACTCGGTGTTGACATAGTACTGAAATATTTTCGTTGCATTTAACTAAACTTCAAAATTATTCCGCTAAAACTGTATAATTCTATCGGTTAAAAACGATATTAATTTAAAGGAGTGTGAAACAAGTTTTTATTTATTAAAAGAACCACTTCAAAGTAAAATGTTTGTCATGTAACAGGGCTCGAGTGAATCGAAACGAAAGGCTGACTGGCATCGCAGTGTAACAAATCTTACAGCATTAATTATTTTCAAAATAGGTACCAAAACGTATTTTTAATTGAGATTGCTAGGTATATCCGAGTATATACATATATACTCAAAAAATAAAACCGTGGAAACATTATTCTTCACTGTGGTGAACAGATGTCGTATACATTTTTTAAGTATTACAAAAACGGCATTTTGCAAAATGTTTTGCCATTAGGAAAACAAATTCCAATTTGATTTTTATTTCGCAAGCAGTAAATTATTACGCTCAAATAAATAATTTTGTGGTCAAGTGGTCAAAATGTTTCTTCGGTATAACGAAAATACAACTAATATTCATTGTAAAAAACGATCGGATAAGTAATTTCCGGCATATTTGAACTATCTGAATATATTATATTTATCAGCGCCCCTGAGGTGATTTTTCACAAAAGTGGCGCTGTAGAAATGGTCCGATTATTATTATTATATTATTGTTGTTTTATTAAAAATTCTTAGGACCGTTGTACGCCAAGATCAACACATTATGTGCATTCAATATAACTTAAAAGCATTTAAGCACAGATGTACTTCATAATATTATGTGATTAAGTAAAGTGAATCGATAGAAAAGTAGTTTTGTACAATTTAAAGCAACATTTAGATCGCGAACACCATATACTCGTACCGAGCTTCCGATTCGGGTGGTCGGCATGAATCACGAGCCGTAAAAAAACTCGCACTCAAGCTTAGGTTTGCAGACAAGGGCTTTGTTAAAATATTATTACGGAACATTTTGTTATTTTCAAGGTTTGGGAAAACAAAAGCAAAAAACATTCAAATTCCGTGAGATTGATATGTGTCATTTTTATATTCAGACACACATTTGTATAATACAAAGCGTAATAAATATTCTTAAACAATATTATCAATATCCATAAAACAACAAACAGTGCAATATATTTCTTGGTGATTAATTATTTATTATATAGTATACGCCCTATATGGACTTTTTCCTATTTTGTTATAAAAATATCAAATTTCAATAGTGACACAGGTGTAAAACACATCACATAGGTAAAATAGATAGCCTTCACGAAATACAACGACTAAGTATTTAATTTGTCTCACGAACAGATTCAGCAATAACGTAGTGTAAGTACCATTCCAAATAATTAACAACAAAGGCGAATATACAAAACACACCTCACATTCACTCGTACTTATACTCTAGACTCTAGACTGTCTAGACTATAGGTTCTCAATCTAATTTTGCCCACCGCCCACTTCGAGAATTTTTTTTTCTAGAGCTCCCCCCCCCGATTTTTTTATCTTACCATCTGTCACGAATTTGAAACAGTTATTGTCACGATCATATTTAAACGTGTAATTACACTGTAATATTATATAGTCGTAAGATAGGATATGACTCCTATCCTATTTCTGAGTTTAAAGAAGACTATTTTAATGAAAACAATAAAAAAAATAAAAAATTATATGAATACCGCACAAGAGTCTCAAGCTCCCAACTGTCTGGAGGCAGTGAGACTATGGCATCCCCAGTTGGGGAATGTTGTGAGGCTCAAGGTATTGGGGAGGGGAAGGAGAAGGGGAAGGGGAAGAGGAAGGTGGGGAAATACCTGGCTATTCAGATCTGGTCACCAAACACGGCTAAAAGTCATTTCAAGCAACGTTTCAATTCTGAATGGTGGTTTTTCGCCAGGACGATACTGAGAATATCTTCCATTCTGGAACGTTGGCAAATATACTATACATTATTTTAAAATTAATTAATTGTGAAACAGCGCAAATTAATTAAATAAAATTTACTCGCGCACGCCGGGATTTGAACCCGCGACCTTCGGATTCGTAGTCGAGAGCCTTACACCTCGACCATGGAAGCCGTCGAATATAACAGCTTAATTACTACAAACATATTTTATTGCTTTTTTTATTAACTTGCTTTTATTAACTTCACCCGTATTTATACTCGTATATGAGACATTTCACGTGAAATCGAAATTAATAAAAAAAAATTTTCTTCATATTATCCAATGTAGATCTGGATGTAATGGAATCTTTCAGTTTTATTTTCATCCACATCCCGCTACCGAAATATGTGAATTTTCGCACACGCGATAAAAATTATTACAATACATACAATAACAAAAATTAACCAAAGTTTACTTTGCTTTATTAGTATGTGATTAGCGTGTTTTTTTTTGTCTTTTTAGACTATATTTTTTTACCTGCCCACGCCCTCACTATGCCATCTCAACGTCCCTAATTTTCTCTGGATCTTCTACTGCCCCCCTGAAAGTCTCAAACGCCCACAAGGGGGCGTTATCGCCCACGTTGTGAACTTATGCTCACTCTAGTGTCTAGACACATATCATATTAATAATTTTTGAGGATGTATGCAATAATCGTCTTTTTGTATTTGTATTCCGAGCAGTTGAACATATCTACTATGTCTGAAAAAGTATTACCTTCTGCGTGAAGTCTAGGTATAAGAGAATTTTTTAATGACTCTGAAATTATTGTTACAATTGAATAAAATTTTAGATCAAGTAGTTCTATTTGGAATATTTAATTTAATTAAGCTGACTATATTAATAAAAATTATATTAGAAACAAGTCTTCTGTCCGGGAGTTTTAATAATTTCAGTTATTTCAATAAGTAATTGTAATTTATAGTTTCAATAGGTAATCCGAGTTTATACTTAACATATCTTAGAAATTTATGTTGATCTTTTTCAATGGAGTCGGAGTGAATTATATAGCGAGGGGAATAAGGAACTCCAGTCCATTAAAAAAAAATTGTCAATACTAATGTTCTAACTTAAATACCAGTATATTTCGCTTTTTTTTCTAAAGTTAGTTATCATAGTTAAAATAATTTTCAAAGTTTCAATTTTTCGAAGCCCGCCAAAACGCTTCAAACCTATGGCCCGTCGGTTTTGACCAGTTTTGAGATTAGAATGTCAGATGTCAAAACAAGGATGTGCTTTACCGTACATAATTTTATATTCTATTCATATTAAACCATAACTAAACATAAGTAATACAATTACGTACCTTTTTAGAAACTTTTACTCAAAGAATAATAATAGTATTGAGCGTTAACATTATCATAATATCCGTATTGATAATTGGTTTGCTCATAAACACTCTAATTTCTTTCATTAATAACAGTTTTTTTTTAATATTAAACAACAATTATAGAATATAATTTCTCTAAATGATTTGTATTCACTTTGTGGCGTTATTATTGATAAATGAATTAATAAATATACTTTATAGAGTTTAAAGTCACCCAAATTCACTTCAAATTTCGCCAAAAGTAAAAAATACATATAAAAAAAAAATGTATACTCGTATGTATTTTAAAACCATTACATTTTTCACTAGAGTTCCTTATTATGTTACAATAATAATAGTGGGATATTTTGTATGACGCTCTTTTAGTGAAAAATCACCTCAAGGGAGTTATCTTATATTTTCTATATGGATGAGTATGAGTATATTTTATTTTGTGGAAAGGGAAAAAAAACAGTCTGTTTATATTTTAACTGCGCACAATTTTTATTAATAATGGAAACCATATAATAATTCTAACTGAACTATAACATAATATATATAGGGTGTTTGACCGGCCAATATAAAACTTTTACAAATTATGCTAGACGTTGTTTAGAACGTATCTGACCGTTGATCTAACAGCATGATTTGCTTAAATGAATGAAGTGAACAGCATTAAATTGATTTAAAGATTATTTAACGGACAGGTACCAGACTACTAAAGTGGGAGAAATAGTGTCGGATCCGCTACCCATTAAATTAGGAGTGCCACAAGGGTCAGTTCTTGGACCAATCCTTTTCATAATATACATAAATGACAAAGTAAAATTCTTAAATATTGCCGTATAAGTCCATTCGCAGATTACGCATTGAGATCCGGAGATAATTATTTGTTAATTATCAACCAACTTAACTGTGACCTTAATGATGTAGTTCTTTGGCTTAAAAATAATAAATTAAAGTTAAATGAAAGCAAAACCAAATTTATGAATATCTGAAATAAAGAATAGCAGATATTCTTTTGATAATGATGGATGGAGAAATTTCGAAGGCTGAAATGAAATATGTTTTTGGGTGTTATTTTAGATTTCAGACTGACTCTACATTTAAATAAAATATATGTTACAAAGAAAATCGCCAAAAAAGTGGCACTTCTTGGAAGGATAAGAAGATATATCAGTGCAGAATCCTGTAAAGCTAAATTGCCATTATGTTATTGGATTTTTTAAATATAATAATAAAAGATATTTTTTCTGAGCGCCGTTTAGTGGCTGAAATTACCTCAAGGTCGCTTTACATCTTGCTTAAGTTTATAGCCACTTTTAAATAAATTTGTTTTTATACTTTTCTTAAAGGTTTATAAATTGCTTTCTGACCTCAAACAAAATGGAAGGCCATTCCAAGAACGTAGGACCAGTACACTGAAAGTTCTGACCCCAAATTTAGCAGCATTCGAATGAGAAATATATGCTACCAATATTGTAAGTGTAGTAATGTTGATTGTTTTTTTTTTTATGTACCTTACATAAATAGCTCTATACCCGTAGTAATGAGCAGTGATACATAAATACAGAGCCAAATGTGAATCCATTTTGATTAAAAATAGAGTATATTTTGTATAATCGAGACACCTGTTTTAAAATTAGGTCTCTGTTATTTATAAGCGGCCCATCAGACTACAAGATGATGCTACCTACCTTCCTATCTACACACTCACTAGGAAAGTTACCCAGAGATCTGAACAACGACAGAACAGACAAACCGACGCATCCAAGAAAGCTTCACCAAGAAACGAGATAAGTTTGACTGAAGCACAGGTGATTGAATTATAAATTTCTATATTTTATTATTGCATCATAAAAGTGCATGATATTATGTCATTATTTACTATTCAACGCATTTCCCTCAATTGAAGCCCCTTTTCAACATTAACGTATATAAATAGAGTCTCGCAAATCAGTGAAAATTATTGTAATCGTGCATGAAGTAGGAAGGGGGATGAGGCGGCTGTCGATGTCACCCGAATCCTTCCGACCATGATCAAACTCAACGAACGGAGTCGCAGCACGGCTGGCCGCGGCCCTTAGGTCCGAGGTATTTGCGTTACCGGCGTGCCAATTTCAAATGTTCTTTGAGTTTTTTAACATTAAAAAAGTCAATTTACACGAATATTGATTAAGGTAAAATCGATGGAAGGTTACACTATTGTTTTTCTCATCTTTTCCAGAACGACATGTCCAGTCTTGTGGGTAGGCATAATTATCATTGGAGATCCATACCCGGTGAACCCTTGTAATCTTCTGAAGCCCATATTATCTCTATGATGCCAATTGGCCGCACGTTGTTGCCCATATTTCGAACGCTGATTTGTATACCTCAATGTTTTTTGCATTACAGATTTATTTATCCTACTCCAATACACATGCTGTGGAAATATGAACCTAATCTAGCACTAAGTTTCTATTCCAATAACGGTATTAATACTTATAGACGCAGGTCTTTAAATGTTTTGGTTTTGGGCGTACCATTTAGGAAACGGTCCCAAATCGTTAACTTTTTGAGATTTTCTCCTGCAAGCTGCCGTCGTGGTGGGCCGCTGTTGTCGCCAAAACTCCTGTCTCTTGTTCAGAAATTGAACGGCTTCCTCTGCATGAATGGCAATACTGTTCGTCTTCCTATCGGCAACATTTAAATCCGGGTGCTTCAAAAGGTTCTCCAGATACTCCTTATCAACGCAGAGTTGTCCTAAAAGTTGCCGTGAAAGTTTTTTCTCTGGATTGACAGCCTTCTTTGAAGTGTTTGTTTTTTTGGTTGGGGTAATTGTCTTTCTGGAAGTCTTATCATCTTGAACGGGTGTACTGAGTAAAGATTCTTCAATGTCTTTCAGATCGATGAGAGGTTTGGAAGATCCGATGGTGTTTTCGATGGCTTCTTGGGCTTTCTGTACTCCTAGTCGAAAACCTTCAAGTTCTGGACGAATGCGTAGACCACGGTGGTAGAACATCAAGCTAAGTTCGAAGTCACCCAGGTAGTAGAGAGCTTCGGCCTTTTGGTAGATGGCTTTAACGTAGTTCTTGTTCTTTACGAGGGCTGTCTCAGCATCATCTAGGGCCAGTTTGGGCTCCCCCAAGAGAAGGTAGCATTTGCTTCTCGCCACCAGCGCAGTCTTATCTTCAGGGTTGAGCTCGAGAGCCTGAAACAAAGGAAGGTCACTTATTACTAGGACGTTTAATACATTATAAGAATCTTACTGGATTTTAAAGGGTACCTATTCGTATTAAAAATCAGAAACCATGTTACTATCGATTATTGTTTTTGTAGGTAAATAATTTATATAATACATTCATTGGTTAGAACGGGTTTCACCTACTGAGGTAACGTAAACCATACATTTATAACGGATTGTTAAATTTTTGTAAACAGTGCCAGGGAACATTTCTCCCCCTCACTGTACCAACTGTGGTTAGAGTTGCATAAATGTGCAGATAATCTTCTCTACCCGGTTAGCGGGCCGCCTATTGCTACTGTGGTTAGAGTTGCATAAATGTGCAGATAATCTTCTCTACCCGGTTAGCGGGCCGCCTATTGCTACTGTGGGGCTTTTATTTCAAAGAATTATAAAGTGTGTTTTATGTGCCAGCGGCACTTGCTGATAGCAATCTTATATTTAAGCCCGCTCATTAGGGTAATGGAGGGTATAAGATGGAATTCGGGCGAAGACGGAGGGACTTTATATGCCTTTATATGAATTTATACGACTTTATATGACGCTATATTACTTTATATGACTTTACATGGCGTTATATTACTTTATATGTTTTTATATGACGTTAAATTACTTTATATGACTTTACATGACGTTATATTAATTTATATGACTTTAAATGACGTTGTATTACTTTATGTGACGCTATATTACTTTATATGACTTTACATGACGTTATATTAATTTATATGACTTTAAATGACGTTGTATGACTTTTTATAACTCTATATTACTTTATATGACTTTACATGACGTTATATTACTTTATATGACTTTATATGGCGTTATATTACTCTATATGACTTCTTAAGACTTCATATTTAAGAGCTTTTTCTCTTTTATTTTCCCATTTCTCAAAACTTCTATAAATTAACAACAAACTTCACGCTATATTTTTCAAATTTTTCTCATTTCTTTTTTTAATCTCATCTCCTTATAATTTAGGATATTAAAATTCTTTTAATTTCTACCACCTCGTAACAGGATCAGCCTAGTGAGGTAGGTGGTTTATACCAAATCTTCATATTTTTAAAATTTTTAATACATGTATAGATAATTATTTCTGTATGTATTTTCCTACATTTTCTGTAAAATTTACTAAACACTACGTAATTATGTATTTTTTGGTTAAAAAGATACGTGTGTTGAATTATCCGGTCACCATATAACGGTTGTTATAAAAGCTCATGATTTATGATTAACTTTACACAGTAACACCCCATAAGAACGTCAGATAACAAGGAATATGAATTGAACACCAAACAAAGGGAGATAGTCTAATCTAGCCGAACAACAGGAAGAGAATAATGCTATCAGAGAAAACCGGCGACTGTATAGGAAATATATAGACGTAACTAGTGAAGCACGGCGTGCTTCGGGTGTTTGACGGCTGTAAAAATAATAAATCTTAGTGGCTACTTCAGCAGATAGCTACAGACCGAACTAAATCCCTAAAACCAATAATAGGATTTATATTATCGGGGAGCTAGTTTAAAGGATGGGATCGGATATTCAAATTAATAGAATTTTGATTTAAAACAGGTCAACTTTATTTCACTTTAGACACACGATGTTTTATCAGGAGTAAAACGCGGGAGATTTTAATATGTAGGGAATACGAATTATGTACCGCAAGCCAACATCATACGAAGTCGAATGTCAGTTCCTTTTTTCAAATGCACCGACATTTCGTTCGCTGCTGAACACGCCTGCGCGTGTTAGACGGTACGGTGAGGAACGAACTTTTCCCTCGCTACTGGAGACACTGCGGAGAAAAGTCCCACAATGGACTGCGTTGCGAACCGTACCTTACTTTAGCAAACTTGACTTTTCTATGCAGTGTCTGCAGTAACGAGTGAAATGTTCGTTCTTCACCGGACCGTCAGAGAGCAGCCTTGGTGTTGCCACTTGACAAAAGTTGCCAGTGGATTAATTCCATAATCACAGTTCCAACAATATATATATTTTTTATTACTTATCAATTTATTTTAATCCAAAATCCCCACACACACGCACCGGAATAAACAGTAAAACAAGCGTATACGAAAAAGAAATAAAGGAATAATCAAATTCAGGTTATTTATTGGTGATTTCTATGTAAACGTGGATCATAATATTTCAGGAATAGTATTCAAGGTTTGCACATTGAACAGATATTGTTTCGTGAGTTGAAAATATGAAAGAGTACGAGGGAGACGTGCATGTCCCATACGACAATACGTGAAGATAATAAACTAGCTTTTATTGTCAATATCGGGAGGCAAAATGTTGCAAGCGCCTCTTTTTATTCTAAATGAAAACCAAATACAAATAAAATAATATTGTACTCATGACGTCTAATATCACAGATCGGCGAATATTTCTATCATACCTATATTCATAGCAGAGCCTACAATATGCTACATAAATGTATTTTTTAAATTTAATTTAATTTAATTATTTAAACGCCCTTTACATACGAGTATAAGTATCTACATCTTTTTTTAAACTAACTAACTAACCATCACGCCGTTTCTCCGCAGGGTAGGCAGAAAGGACGAACCGCCAAACAAATCGATCTTGGCATACACTTCTTGTTTCATTCACATTCATACATCACCTCATACATTCTCTTCTATTATTCCGACTTCTGACAAGGCCCGACTCAAGTATTTGATTCACTCGATCGTGCCATGTCGTCTCCGGCTTCTTCCATTCACATTCGCGTCATATATTCCTCTTACAATCATTTCTTCGTTCATTCTCTTTACATGCCCAAATCATCTAAGCGTCCCTTTCTTAATCTTACTCATTACGCTTACACCAGCCTTGCATTCTTCACGAATCTCAATATTTTTTACACGATAATACACAGTCTTACCACACATTCGCTTCAGAGATCTCATTTCTACGGCATTCAGTTTAATTTCATGCTTCCTCTGCCAATTCCATGCCTCATGCCATACATCACGGTTGGTATCAGCACTCAATTGTGGACTGCTAGCTTCGCCTCTTTGGATAACTTTTTATTAGCGCCAATCGCGTTCAGTTTTCCGTTAATAGAGTTTCCCTCATTCACCCTTCTTTCAATATCCCTATCAGTCTTTCCATCTCTCATAAACATATTTCCCAAATATACATAAATTAAATCACATAAAAAAATAGAAAACATGCATAAAAATTAATTACACTTGAATAAGAAAAAAATGCACCAAAGCTAAAAATAGACAGGAATATAAAGGAACATAAAAAATAAATAATACAATATCCACAGAGTCAATATTAATTTCAATAATGTTTTGGCGTTAATATTGTTACTCATTATACTTATTAATTATTGCTGCTATGTAAACATAATAAATAATATATTCTTTACTTATTATATTTACCCTGACGAAGCTTGATCTAAGCGAAACCGGTTAGCGTAAAAACACAATAAATTCATGGTTTATAACAAAGTGTTTGTTTTATTTAATATGATGTCAAACCACAAAGTGATTGGTTCTCATGGAAATAGATATATTTCCTGTTAATTTAATATTTCCTACTTCCTCTCAATCCCTCTCTTCTTTGACGCTCTGTCTCTTTCTTTTTATATGTAAGCGTATCTCTGCCTCACTCTATCATTGTTGCATTCTATACCATGTCTCCATCTTATTCTATTTTGTATCGTGTCTCACATCTCGTATATAATATATGCTGGATCTATGTATATTTATTTAGTTTATAATTTTTATTGTGACGAGCTTGTAATAAGCGAAACTGGTTGATGATAAATAAAAAATAGTGGTTCAAAATAAAGTGTTTGTTTTTATTGAATATTTCCATGTTTTACCCTTCACTAATAATTTTAAAAATTATAACTTATAAATTTTAAAATTATAACTAATGTTTTTAAACTATAAATAATATTTTTAAAATTATAACTAAAACATTAAATTATTAGTAATATTTTTAAAATTAAACTAATATTTTTAAACATATAACTAATCGTTTTTTTATTATAAATTATAACATATTAAAACTAATAATTTTTAAGATTATAAGTATTAATTTTAAAAACTAATATTTTTTATAATTTCAAATAATATTATTTATACCCATGTGTAAATATTCAATACGAGTAAGCATCGTGCATATTCATTCTGTTATGTTACACCACATACCTCGTGGTGTTTTCTTTAAAAAAATACATTAGATCGCGGTAGCAATTATTAATATTGAATTTTGTAATAAAATACGCTATTATAGCGTGCATTGCTCTATGACCAAATGTGGGCTGTGTGCAGTTTTTCAAGTTAGTATAAGAATTTTACTGCGCATTGGATATATGCATTATATTATAATTTTCCGCTTATTGTTATGGCTAACTGAATAAATGAGCGTACAAATTCGTTATCTATTTGTACATAAAATTATTTTTTTATAATATATTTTTGTGGATCGTTTTTTAAAGTGTAGGCACAGCTTTCAGCCTTATGGACCGCACGCCGCTGCTATTAGGCATATATAGATTTTTATTAAAATTAGTAGGACATTTTGTAAAATAAACAGTGCACTCATAATCCATAACTTTAAACTATTGAAGTTCTTGTTGTTAACACTACAAATTTTTTTAAACCCCTATATTATTTTTGGGAGATATTTCTCCCAGAAAATAAATAGCCGTAGAGTCTTTT
Organism: Halesus radiatus; assembly: GCA_022606495.2. NCBI lineage: Eukaryota > Metazoa > Arthropoda > Insecta > Trichoptera > Limnephilidae > Halesus > Halesus radiatus. Next base: position 55,547 of record JAHDVE020004901.1, read on the forward strand.
GGGGAGATATTTCTCCCACCCGAAACGTACTCATAAAAATAATGTTATCTCATTTTGTACTGCAGTAATGTATATGATTTATACTGTGTAAGAAGGAGAAAAAGCACGCTTCTTATTGTCATTTAAAAGTTTACCATGCATATTTAAGAAAAAATTATCATTTATTATCAAGACTCGAGGGGTTAAGTCACTGTGATTCATGAAATTGTTTTACTTATCATTGGCGTGTATCGCTCTATGACCAAAGGCAGGCTGTGTGTAGTTTTTCAATGTTTGAATAAGAATTTATCGTACATTGAATATTTAATAATGTCATTCTTTTTATCATATTCCTCTGTGTGTTATGGCCGACTTAATAAATGAGCATAGAAGTTCCTCACCTTTCTATAGATAATATGATTTTAAAATTATTTTATTTCTTTTGTTCGTTTTTCTTAATAGACTGTACGCCACTGGTACTTATACAGTACTACACGAATTTTTTTGTATGTTTTTACGCATATTATTGCGATCCAGTGGCGGAATGAAAAGTAATATGATTTTTTAAAATTAAAAAAACCTTCGTAACTTTGTAATAAGTAATAGCCAATCTACTGGTACCACTGGTATTTCTTCTACTGCAAAATTAAAACTTCAACCTTTAACGCCCCCTCAAATTGATTACACGTTACAAAAAATATTTAATCAATTTATTTCAATAACTTATTGAAGCTTATAAACCTCAATGTAATATTTAATCATTGAATATTAACCAATCCTAAATGAAACACGAAACCGAAAAAACCACAGTAAATAAACAGATATCAGTCGTATCTGGGAATCGAACCCAGGACCTCTGTCTTACCGGGACAACCGCTCTACCAACCGAGCTAATGAGAGCACCTCAACTTCAAGACTTGTCAAATATTATCCTCCATTTATTCCCATATTATTGGCTGCTATATTTATGAAGATAGTGTCACAGATATGCCGATCCGATTTTTATTTATATGGGACATCTATTGACTTAACAGGAACTGGTCTCATTAGCTCATTTGGTAGAGCGGCTACCTCGGTAGGACAGATCCGGTGTCCTAGGTTTTAATCTGTATCTCTATCCGATGTGCCGCTTCTTTCAGCATGTGCTATTTTTTACGCGGTTGTTGTTGTTTATTTTTGACAGCATCAATTATTAATCGGTTATTTGATTAATCGATAAATTATAACTAACCGTGCTTTAGTACGCCGACACTGTAAAACAACGAGTTTCAAAGAACCTGAAATTTCATTCACATTAATGTAATCAGTTTTCTTTCAAATTTGTCTACGAACAAAGCAAAAACACAAAGAAAGACTAACCGGAAAAAAATGCAATTTGAAGAGTTTCAATCAAAGGTTTACCACTGAATTTAGGCTGAAAATGACAGCATGCTCGAATGGCAGCAAAACACTTCGGCTGCATAACTAAATAAGCTCCATAACTCGTATTATTTTGCGATTCAAAATTTAATAGGTTGCTGACGGTTTCATTACTTCGCCACGTTCATTAAATGCTGGCGTCCCCCAAGGATCGAATTTGTTCCCACAATTGTTTTTATTACACAATAAAGACCCGTCATCTGCCGCGTGAACCAATACTGATTTTTTTAACGTATTTATTTACTAATAAGTATATCTATTTATATATTAATATAAATAACCTTATTCACGAAGCTAAGAGCTATCTCTGTATTGCCTGCGCGGAGCTCATTCCTTCCCAGGGCCATCAGCGTGTTGGGGTCTGCTTCATCTGGAATCTGGAGTGCTTTGGACCGATCTGCTTTCTGCTTTATATTCAGGGACTGCTTGATATCCGTGGATCCCATGTTGACAGCCGCTGCCCGATCCTTATCCGTGTACACTTCCTCATCTCTCACTATCTTTCGACTTCTAATTTCTTTCTCTTTCATTTCTTTCTTGATCTGTTTGAAGATCGCCTTGCTGGACAATTTTGGCGGAATGAAAACATGGCGGGCTGAACTTCCTTTTTCCCTGTGGTCTGCTTCAGGAATGTCAAAGGAAACTTGTTTCGCATTAGCATGCCTTTTGTGGCTAGATTTGCTCCTAGATTTTTCATCATCAATTCCAGTGTCTAATCGTACATAGCTCTGAAGAAATTCTGATTCTTTGTTTGAACCCAAGATCTTGCTGGCTCTTTCTTTGGCAATATCGTCTACCGGCATTTTATGCGTTGTAAATACAAAAAAAAACAAATAACAAATAAACTATTGTTCAAATAACAACACCACCTTTCAAACTTTCATGCATTGTAAAATCAACGCTTTTAATGAACGGTTTTGGTAAATAGTCTAGAACACCATCGTTGAAGCAACTAAGATTATCAATTATTTATCGATATTATGCAAACCCTAATAGTCACTTAGTATTAGGCGCTATAACAATTTGACACCACTCCCCAATAAAGTTCGTACGATCGCACTGTTATTACCGCACGCAAGGTAGGTGAACTCGACACGAACAATCCGTAGAACTAGCGCCGATAGATAGCAAAGCAGGTAATTATTGGATTGAATTGTTAACGACACTGCGATGTTTAGTGGTTATTATTTATGTTGTAATAATGATGGTATATTGTAGTTAAATCTCGGCTGACTGTGAACAGGGGTATTCGCGTGCCGAATGGTGCAGCGTACAAGACTGTAAGTGGGGCTCTGGGCGCGTAACATGTCGCTCCTCCGTCACCAGGGAGGAAATTAGGGTCTGGTTCGCCACTCGTTTAAAATAATAAACTTTATTGGGACGCAAATGAAATATTGCTTGGTATTGTTAAATTCTTTTGGTAATGTGATTAGTTTTTCTTTAAAGTTACGCCATAATACAAGCTAGTAATAATGCAGAGAAAAAAAATCCTTTGGAAACACCAATGATAATCATCTTAATGAACTTTAGACAAATTTAAACAATATTTATTTATTGATTCTTAAATTTAAAAAAAAATAATAATGAAAGAAAAACATTTGCCACTCAGTCTTGTGTTGAGATGAGCGGCTATACAATTTCGGTGAAACGATATATTATAGTTTTTTCTTTTTAAATAACACCAAAATTATTCAGACTCTAAACAACTTTAAAATCTGCAGTAAATCTTTACATCTGTACATTTATAGATTAAACAATAATATTACATTGTAACCCTTAAGTAGGGAAACATTAGAGTGACTGTAAATAATTATTATCAAAAATCTCAAATAAAAAAAACTTTCAAATAAATACCTACTATTCTTTTGTCAATAACCTTCTAATAAATATAATATCAATGACAAATAGGATTTAAACAGTAACTGCAATATCATGCAATGTGCAGTGTTTTCTAATATATGTGACCTGTGCGTGCAAAATCATATCATATCAAGCGACAATTTTGTAATTTAACGTTTTAATCTGGAGTGACCTACCAGGTAAGTATGTTTCTGTATCTGTATATAATAAGATAAACCTTAGCAAGCAGTATTTGTATTTGTATACCGCCCTTGAGGTAATTTTTCACAAAAACGGCGCTATGCAAATCATCCAAGTATTATTATTATTATTACTATTAAGAGCATTGGTAATAAAAATGAAAACATTTAATGAGTACAAAAAATTAAAACAGTAATAATATAAATATATCATCTCTAAGTAGCTTCGCCATAGTTTGAAAATACCTTCCGAAGGCGAAAAAGCTGCCATGCATAATAGTAATTACCTAGCACAACTTTTTTCATAAATAAACCATTTTTTTATTGAAAAATAATAGTTCTTATTAAACTAAAATATTTAAATTAAAACGGAGTTCTACAAATTAAACTTGAGCACAATAAATAATACATTTATGAGAAGCCTTTACTTTGTGGCTGGCCAAAATTATAATATGAACAAGTAAATTTGTTATGAACCACTTCAATTCATGACGAGGGAAGGGTACTTTCGAAACTGGTCGAGATTGTTATATTAAATTGAAGTGGTTTTTATTATTATTAATGTCAGGAGTGGTTGTCGCGGTGGTTTCTAACACGTTTTCTATATTTTTTATGATTAATATTGTTACTCTAAAGATTAAATACGCGAGAGTCCTAAACGTGGAACAATGGTGCCCCGATTAGCGGTGGGCGAAGCGGCTCAGTTTAGTGAGCCGGATCATTAAATCAGCTCCCTGTAAAGACAATCCACATGAAAACTGGACGAAAAAAGTATCGTGTAAGAGCGTCTTATGGACGTCATTAGGGGGGACAAGGGAGCGAGGGAGAGGGCATGGTGCGGGGAGACGCGAACCATCGTTCAATCGAGCTGGATCAGCGAACCTGTAGTGAGTGATCCGGATCAGTGATCCGGCTCATCGAGCCGCTTCGCCCACCACTAGTCCCGATTTGGGGAATATTGTAGAGTACGTGCTGATCTACGCGTTGGAAACAAAAGTTGTGTAGAAAAACAACTCTCGTTTGTGTAGTCAGTAACTATTACAGTTATCCAGTTTCAACAAACCAATTTTTTCTTAATCATTGAACAATAGCACTGACATTAGAATGAATAGACTTCTCTTTAACGTACCATTTCGGCGGCTGGAAGCAAAGGTCACGTGATGCCTATTTTAGCACCAATCTAGATCACTACCATTCACGCTTGTTTCGTGTGATTCTGATGGCGGTGAGCAAATTATAAAACCTTTAAGAAAGAGTCAAACTAAATATTTTAGTAAACAAAACGAACCTTTTAACTTATTTGCTGTTTTATTTAAGTTGACGGCACGCCTAGCACACCTCTCGCCCCCATAATTTTATTTTCTTCCCCTTGCGTATTGTTTTGACATCTTAAATGCATAATTATTGTCTTCCCACTTCCCACCCTCCGATCCGATCCCTTTTGCCACATGAAGAAGATAGTGAACAATTTATAAACAGCTCAAAGCGAAGGAGCAAATAGTGTTCAACGCCGCGATATGATCAACTGGCTCATCAACTCTGGACTGCAGTCTTTTAAAGTGAGGTGAATCAAGTTCTAGAGGATATCCATGCATAAAGGTGGCATCTTCCTGTTTCGTTCAGTCCTTTCTATCACCTTTTTTCGCCAACCCAGAATTGGAAATATTCGGAGCTGTTGAAACAGGTGTTAAGGCATCTTTATGTATTATTGCTCTGTGAATAATAGAAACATATATAACAAACAGTACGATGCTTTGACCTTTCTTTCAAAATGTTAGTATGTATACTCATACATGCGTTTCTAGGTACCGCGATGAATGTATGTACAGTCGATAATCGTAGATATTAATTAAAACAATCAACTAGTAAAATATGTGGCCTGTTTACAGAACCTTCTGTTTTGGTAGAGTGTGTCTGCTAGTGTGAGATTCGAGAACTAACGACGATGAGATATAAACTAAAAATTAGTAATAATTAGCTATGATACAAGTTATTGGAAGGAAACATAGATTTTAAAAGAAGACGAAGAAGAAACGTTAGAAATTGTAAGAACGCTTTTCATGGCGACATTCGGTGGTTGTTTTCGAGTTTTTAAGAGATTTTTAGTTTTGGGTTTTAGTTTTTTATTATTTTTTTCGATGTTAGAGGTTTTGAAGTGACTGAACGACTTTTGGTATGATCGAAACTAGACACGTCCTCGGGACGGATCAAAATCAAAACGTACCGTAGGCCGGAGGCTGCCCACATGTGGTCTAGAACTTCAAAACTTCGAAATTCAAAATTTATAAAGCTAGAATCTCAAAATTTTGTTCCTCTATCTCACAGATTTTCTATTTTATGGATACGGTTCGATTTTTTTATAGTAACTATTATAAAAAAACATGCTTTATCATTGTCAAATTATTTGTATTGTTATTGTTAACATGTGTCATTTTTAAAATGTTTCGGTTGTTTGGGCAACTCTGGGGATTTTGAAAATGTTGTGTATTATTAATTAAAATACTGTTTGTTATTAATTATTATCGTTTTTAAGTGGTAAAAAAAAAGTAAGAAAGTAACCACTTTGTGACTTTACATTATTGATTTGTGACTTAAATGTAGTAACACTTGCTCTGTGATTTAAATGCTGCAACTCTTGCCTTGTGACTTAAATGTTGCGACACTTGCTCTGTGACTTTAATTTTGTTACACCTGCATTGTAACTTAAATGTTGTGACACTTGATTTGTGACTTAAATGTTGTGACACTTGCTTTGCGACTTAGATGTTGTGACACTTGCCTTGTGACTTAAATATTGTAACACTTGCTTTGTGACTTAAATGTTACACTTAATGTTTATAAACTAAACGACATTTCAAGGTAAGGAAAATAAAAAAGACAGAGACAGCATATCAGAGGAGGACAGAGCATCATAGAGGGGTTGGTAAATGGGTAGGGGGGGAGGGGTCATCATTTGATATGCTCTGCCTTTTTATTTTTTTTACTGCCCTGAAGAAAATTAAGGATAAACAAAACTAGTTGACAAGATGCATACATTTCAAAAAAGTGGTTAGAAACAAAGTAACTTTTTAATTTAATTAAAATAATAAAACATCTTTTACCCAAAATGCGTCCCTGCCGACTCCCTTGCTTTTCGTATCCATGGACACCTAACATTTCTTATATACGAATGCTTCTCCTATGTAGGCTGAATTATAGGCCAGCTATATAAACTTCTTTTCCATTCACAGCCAAATCAATTCTTCAAAGATTCCCACACCATTTCAAAAAATATCTTGGATATTGTACAAAGGGGATTGGTGAAATCAAACAACGGTGATGTAACTAATTGGATAATAGCTATTCTATTCCTTGTTTGTAGGTCCAACATTTTAAGTAAATCGACAATAAAGAACTCCAGAACTATTTTTTTTATCAATAATGACGATGAAACTTAAATACCAATATATTTAGTGTTTCTTTTAAAATGAGTTTTCAGAGTTAAAATAATTTTCAAGTTTCAATTTTTCCAAGTCCGTCAAAACGCTCCAAATCTATGGCCGGTATTTCGGTTTTGATCAGTTTTGAGGTTAGAATGTCAAATGTAAAAAGAAGGATGAGCTTTACCGCACATAATTTTATATTCTATCCGTGGTAAACCATAACTAAACATATGTAATAAAATTATGTTCCTTTTTAGAAACTTTAACTCGAAGAATAATAATAGTATTGAGTATTAACATTATCATAATACCCGTATTGATAATTGATTTGATCATGAATATTCTAATTTCTTTAATTAATAATAGTTGTTTATATTGAACAACAATTATAGAGCTTAAAGTCACCCAAATTATGTTGAAATTTTACCAAAACTAAAAAAAAATATTTAACATACAAAACAAAATCGATTTTTTTTCATACTAATCCAAAACAGAATCCGCACGTGGCGTCAGATATTCCAAATGCAATGGTATCAAAGGTGTTTTGATGAGACGATTTTTAATGATTTCTTCAATCGATTGGTTTTCATTATTAATTGTTTTTGTGTTTAATTCGTAGGACTCCATTTATTTATTTTTTAATTTAATGTAAATTAAATTTAATAATGTTATTATTATTTTTCTGCAAGAATTTTTAGTTTTTATTGGTTTTTACTTTGTGACGTCATTATTAATAAATGAATTAATACAAAGTGCATTTTTTAATTCATTTATTAAACTATAAAAAAATTATAAAATGGTTAAACTAAATATTCGGATTTTGTAAACAAACCGAATCTTTTTACTTATTTGCTGTTTTACTTTAATTTTCGGTACGCCTAGATCGCCCCTCGCCCCCTCTATTTTGGTTTGTTCCCCTTGCGTGTTTGGGCACCTCTATGCATTATTAACTCTATGGTTACGATAATAAAATATTACCATGGTAAAAGTCAATATTGTTAAATCTTCACCTTGGTCAAAATAAATCGCATCAAAATAACATTCCGTAATTCACAGAGCTTCGAAATTACGCAGATTGCTGTACAAACAGTTGGTAGGTGGTATCGATTGTATTATGTACTGGTAATAGCCCAAAACCAATTCAATATTTGAGTTATTTGCACTGTGGTAGAGATAATCGATCTGCTATAGGTTTATTTATATTTAAGGCGAACAACGTGTGGACGGGGTGAACCTCTTCGCCGCGGCGCCGGCGCCGGCGCCTGTTATTTCCACACTTTAATATCGTGTTTCCGCAACGACGCCGTCGCACGCCACGCCACAGTTCTTCGACTTAAGCGAAACTTAGACACAGTAGTTAACGATCAATGGGACAATTATCATTTCAGAGCCCATTCTTGCGGTGTAATTCGATGTCAAACTTTCTTTTGAAGATGTAGATATCACTGTCTGCAATAAGGAACTCCAGTAAAAAATATAGTCGTTGTAAAAATATATATTCATATAGATCAGCAAACGCCAAAAATGGTACAATTGCATTTGAAATATGTGACGTCACGTGCGCATTCTGTTTTTGGATTAGTATGGAAATTGTTATTTTTCGATTTTGTTTTGTATTTTAAATATGTATTTTTTTTTAGTTTTCGCGAAGTTTTAACTTATTTTGGGTGACTTTAAGCTCTTTAATTGTTGTTCAATAAAAAATATATTATTAAAAGAAATTGGAGTATTTAAGAGCAAACTAACTGTCAATAGGGATATTGTGATAATGTTAATGCTCAATACTATTATTATTCTTTGAGTATTATTATTTTCTGAAAAGGTACAAAATTTTATTATTTGTAATTTTATTGTATTTTTATTTTTTAATTTTTTTTTATTATTTTATTAAAGTTTAGAAACCTCATTGTAATATTTAATCATCGAAGAAGATAATATTAACATAACCTAAATGGAACATTTTTTAATTATTTGTGTTTAGTTATGGTTTACCGTGAATAGAATATAAAATTGTCTACGGTAGCGCTCATCCTTGCTTTGAAATTTAACATTCTAACCTCAAAATTGATCAAAACCGACCGGCCATACATTTGGCGGGCTTCGAAAAATTGAAACTTTGAAAATTATTTTAATTATGAAAACTTACTTTAAAAAAAAAAACAAAATATACTGTTTAATAAGTGTTAAAACATATATTATTTAATAAGTTCCCTTTAGGAAGATATTTTATGATAGTTCAGTGAATTATATAGTTTTATGATAGTTCAGCGAAATATATTTTTTATCATTTTAATTGGTGTTTCTTTTTTCAGTCGTTTTTATTTATGTTGATTATTGTTTTAATTATCATTGATAAAAAAATAAATAATTAAGGATTGTATTGAAGTTCCTTAAAAATAGCCGTCTTATTTTTGATGTAATGGTTTAATAAAATTCACCCTTCTTCTTATATTGTTAGCAAATTTAATCAACAAACTAACTACTTGATATCTTCATTATGAATGTGGTAATTAAACACCGTATTACATAACAGTAATAATTATTATAAAAAATAAAATAAATTTGTTTTAAATTCCACTTTATTATTTTTTCATCCGACCGGTTTCGATTCAACCTGCACCTTCCTCAGGGGTGAATAAAAATATATTAAACATAATACAGAAATACATGGTATTTAATAGAAAATTAGAAGAGAGAGACAGAACATCAACTTAGGTGGGGGGCAAGGAAGGAAGAGCTTCAGAGGGAGGGGTGAAGGTGGGCGGAGGTAATGGAAATATTTTAAAAATGGGGGTGTTAGACAAATCTAGTAGTCTATTAAGTAGATTGGTTTTATTGATTTTTAATGACTTTTTTATTTCAAGGGCTTCAAGATTATTAAGGCGTAGACCTATCCCATTTCTATGTAATACATCTATCCCGGAAGATTTATTAAATGAGTGATTTTTATCGATAAGGTGGGTGGCGAATTCTGAAAATCCGACACTGTTTAGACATCTCAAGTGTTCCACCCTTATTTGAATGTTTCTAGCCGTTTTACCGATGTAAAAGGCTGGACAATCGTTACATTTGAGTTTATAGATGCCAGAATGGCTTAAGTTATTTTCTTTATCTTTAGAATTTACTAAAAGTTTTCCTATGTTATTATTAGTATAAAACGCCGCTTTAATTTCTGTAGGGAATTTAGAAACACTTGAAGATGAAAAATTATTTATGAATAAAATTCTACGCCAACCCTGATTTTTGTTCTCTCTGGCATTGTGTATATTATTATAAAGGAATTTATTAGTAGATTTTTTTTTATTTTTATTTTATTTTATTTTATTTTTTATTTAATATGATAATTATTTTTTTTACAGAGAGTATATAAATAAGACATGATTCATATATTGTAACAAAAATATAATATAGCTATTCCTCACCATAAAGAAACAAGGTTCTTGTGTTTGGTGAGTGATTATCGCTTAATTAATCAGATCATAATTTGAAATATTGTTGTACAATAGCAGGAAAATATGAATTTGTCGTGTAAATTTTGTAATTTATCACTAGTAATAGTATTAAAGAAAAGAAAAGAAATTAAAAGAAAGTAGAAGAAAAGAAGAGAAGATAATAATAAAAGACAAAAATATCTAATAATAATAATAAAAAAAAAAAATTTAAAAAAAATTGTTACAGTAGTTTGAGGTAATTTTTTAATCTATGTTGAAATTCATGGATATTTTCTATAATTTTAAGATCAGATGGCAGATTGTTAAAAAAGTTATTCCTAGATATAGGTATGTGTTTTGCGTATGCTTAGTATTGAATGGCGGGATTTTAATGTTTTGCTGATACCTTGCGGATATATTAAATTGTAATTTATTTAACGTTTTTTCTTTAAAGATTTGAATAATTGCATATTTTTTATAAATTTTATCTACTGTAGGTACATTGAATATTGTAAAAAGCTTTTCAGTGGAAAATGATGATGGTTTTTTTAAAATTATCTTTATTATCAATCTTTGAATTATTTTAAGTGGACTTAAAATATTATCATATGTTCCCCCAGCCAATAATTCCATATTGTAAAATAGACTGAACAATTGCATAGTACACTCTTTTTAGGTTTTCTAGTCTAAGAATATTTCTTAGTCTTATAAATATATATATACATTTTCTAATTCGTTTAACAAGTTCAAAAATATGTGTTTTCCATTTAAAATGCTGGTCTATATATACACCAAGGTATTTAATTTTGGAAGTTGGACTAAGTATAGAACATGCTTGATTACAATTGATTCTGTTGCAGTTACTTTGGTGTATTATAATTATAGATATTAGATAAAGTTTTTTTGAAAGGATTTTATCAATTAAGCTATGGGGGTATCGGTTAATTATTGCAATAGATTTGATTTTAGAGAGTTCTTCAGTAAAGTTAGCGTTAGATAAAGGAATAGTGACGAGTCTGTGAATCATAGAATGAAAGGCGGAATGTTTATGGGAGATGGGGTGGTTAGAAGTACTGTGAATTACGGTGTCTGTGAAGGTAGGTTTTCTATAAATATTGAACTCAAATTTATTATTAACAATGGATAGGGATAAGTCTAAGAAAATTAAACAACACTTATTTCCTATTTCTAAAGTAAACTGAATTTTTTATGGAATGAATTACGGAGGGATAAGAAGAAGTTAAGTTGACGCTCGGTACCTTGCCAAATACATATTATATCGTCAACATAACGTTTCCACAAAACCACATCTTTAAGAAGGGGTGAATTAGAATTAAAAATGTTTTTTTCCAAGTTATCCATAAAGACATCAGCGAAAAGGGGGCTCGTTGGTAGGCCCATAGGGAGACCTTCATTTTGTTGATATATAATATCATGAATTAAAAATAATTTTGATTCAGACAGATGTTAAACATCCGGGTCAGATCATCAGAGAGGTCTTTTGGTAAGTTAGAATTTGTTAGTAAATTATGAATAAAATTTTTGCATTCGAATACAGGGACATTTGGAAATAAATTAATAACATCGAATGATACAATGTGTTTCATGCGATATGGCAGACTGGATTTGCACTACCCACCCAGTCCTGCTGGATTAAAAACTTAAATTAATAAAAAATAAATAAATTAAATAAATTAAATAGCTGCATCCTTGATATCTGCGGACATCTTTATGATTATTTCGGTGATACTATTGTATTAAGAATCTCTTCTCACTGTAACAAAACTGTTCTACTGTTTTAGTATTTCTCAATTGTGTGATAATTATATATTTTATACAATATAATATTTGATGATAATAATATTTTTATAAAATTACTGTGTATCCGGCCTTGCCTGGGATTTTATATATATATTTGGATAAAGTTATGAAGTTGTGAATTCTTGTATGTCGTTTGTGTGCCATAATTGATTTGACAGTGATCTACTATATCTAAACAAAGAAACAAAAAAAAACGTGATTTCCTAATTTTATTTGATTCCAAAAAATATTTTTTTTTATATACGTTTAAATAAAAAAGTTTTTAATTAGGTTAGTGTTTTCAATTTTGAAAATATTCTACCCAAACAAATCTTCTTCTTTTGAATGTGTATTCTGTGGCTAACCGGAGTGGTAAATCTATGGGCAAACCTCAATACAACATGGCGGCTTCGATGTTTTTCATACTAATTTTAAAACGTTATAGCAACAGTTTTGCTTATTGGATTTCACGCAAACTACTCTCTAAACCTTCCCATACATAGTAATAAGTAATAAAAACAAACTGTGCTATTTTCAGCGAAACCGGTCCAGTAATTTTCGATAAAATCAAGGACAAACAGACAGACAGACAGACAAACATTAATTTATATATTACAAATTATTTATATATATATAGATTTAATTGCTATTATTTATATTAATTAATTATTTGGGGTCTACCATGTTATCACTATAATAAAATTGTTCTACTGTTTTCATGTTTAAAAAATATCTTTTACAACTTGTGTACATTGATCACAACATGTATGTACCTATACTGTTCTATTATTGGGCTACATTTGTGTGATGATTGTTATTTATTGTTGTATTATATAATACTGTTGAACTAAACTCCTGCTGACAAGCTACTTGCGTAGCTTAGCGGGTACAAATTCCGATTATTCGAAAATAATATTAAACAATAAAATATATATCGTATTTTGTTTGCGTTCAGTGTAAGGGAACATTTCTCCCTCTTCCCGTGTCAACTGAGGGTAGAGGTGCATAAATGTGGAGATTATCTTCTCTACTCAGTGAGCGGGCTACCTATTGCTACTGTCGGGCTTTTATTTATTTTTATTAGAAAGAATTGTAAACTGTGTTCTATGTTCTAGCGGCACTTGCTGATAGCAACCTTATATTTAAGCCGGCACACTAAGGTAATGGAGGGTATAAGATGGAATTCGGGAGGAGACGGAGGGGGTCGGTGTTATGGGTTCAGTGGCCGAGGTTGGAGATGGAGGAATTCTTGAAAAAAATATTAATTTATTACGTTCGACATGGAATGAAAATCATAAACTTTGTTTTTAACACAATAAGTCAAATGCAGTAAGAATTTTATTTAAAATTAATATTTAAATTGTATATTCTTTTACAATTTCTTCAAAGATTGTATTCAATTTTAAATTTCTAGAAGTCACTCCTATGTAAAAATAGTTGCAATCGTTACGAATTAATTTATATACCCCCTATTTATTTATATATATTCCTGATGAAGAAAGCACCGCTTTCGAAACATATTGTTATCTGTGTATATTAATAAAGTGGTGAATAGAAGTTATATTTTTTAATTCATTTATGTATATTCTTTGTTCGTAACTAGACTTATGGATGAAATTACATAAATTATTTTCAAAATAATCCTTCATTATACATATCCGTCGCTTTTTTGTAGAGAGGTTCGACTTAAAAATTCATTCCATAATCCATAATAATAATAATATAATAATGAAGCTTTAAGCTTAAAAGCTAAGTTAAAAAGTTCTCTTGCCGAATCGCTGCGTCATGCTGCCAACATTGATTTACACACTTTTTAACAATACTCGTATGTTACTAAAAAGTTATAATCATGAAAAATATCCATAAAGCCGTGTAGGTATATCTTCTGCCATCGACGTTTAACTATTCGCTCGGTAACTGGTAACTTGTCGTAAAAATAGGCTATTGAATTAATAAACAGGTATGGGGAAATAGGTTTCACTTACTCGATTGTAGGAATTCAAAGACTTGGCATATTTTCCATTTTTCAAGTGTCCCGCCGCCTCGTCGCAGTGTATTTTAGCCTCGGCATAAAACGGCGGGATGCTTTCGTCTTTTGATTTCTTGCCTTTCTTTGATTTGGGTGCCATCTGTTGAGGAAAAACAAAAGTTTCATGAAAATTTGTTGTGAAATTTTGTAAGCTGAGGAAACGGGGTTTTCTTTGCGGCGATAGAAGTTCGAAGGGAAGTTAAAGCTTTCGGGAAATTTCGCCAGAGATTGCTCTAGCTAACAGGACCATGAATATATTTGTATGACAAGAGAAAATGCCGGTGAATAGCGCGATAGTACGAAAAATCCAAAATTTAATTAAAACTGTTGTGACTTTTGTAAAGCCATTTTTGTGCTACGGTCGGGAATCGGTCGCGTAACCAACGACTCCAAGTCAAAAGCTTAGACCACTAAGCCACTAAGGCTGCTGAATCTATATATCGTAAATGTTTCTAGACACGAATATTTTACGTCTGAATACACGTGCCATCGATTTTGCCGTTTTGAGTGGCTAACTAGTCATAGCAGTGGCGTGCAGTCCGTAATGGCTGAAAAGCTGTGCCTAATCTAAGAAAAATGAATTCAAACAAAAAAATCGTATTTTCAAAAATATTTTTCAAATAGACTTTCTTAACGTTATCATCGTTTTTCCTAGAGAGATTTCTTTGTAATTTTAAACAACTGATATGACTGTCAGCGGATTGTAAATCTAAGACGTATGTAGTGGTGAAAATCATAACATGGAAGTTACAGCCTACCCTTGGTTAACTCTTTGAAGTACGAACGCTTAAAAAAAAACAACAAATCGATTGAAAATGTCAAACTTATAAACAAACCGTGCAGCGCCACATATGATCGCCATTGTAAACTAATTAGCCAACAATTCATGCTTCATAATTAGTTAGTCAAATCGTAATATATGGCGGTATTCACAAAATTATTTATTTTCTTGGTGATTTATTTTTGATACCACAGTGCTTCAAACAGTTTTAATTTTTTAATTTTTTTTTAAGGAGAAAATAAAGATACATAGAGTAATATGAAAACAATATACACTACCTGGAGAAATCGCCTACATCGCAGCTATTTTTCACTGATTAACATGATACAGATAAATAAATATTAAAAATAATATTTAGACAAGTTAAGGAATTTAAGATTGTGTTAAACAGAAAAAATAATTGAAAAAGTGTACAATATATATAAAAAGTGAAGGAAAATAAACTTTACAAATAATATTCACAAGAATGAAAAGGGAAAAAATAATGTTTAAATTGAAAATATTCTTATACCAAGAAATAATAAAATATTGAAGTATATATGTTTAATATTTTTATATGAAAACAGCTTTCAAAGTACTGCATGCATCAAAGAATATGTCGGAATCCATCAGAGTCCGATTTTGATTGAATAACTCGCACATTCTTCTGACTGGATCCCTGACACCAGCACTTGTGCGCGTCCAGCGAATGTGGAATAAATTGTTAAACCTAGTTGTTCTGGGTAATATTTTGAAGTTTATTAGTTGAAGTAAGGTAGGACAGGCGATACAGTTATCGAACACTTTATATAGGGTCATGAGATCAAGGTAAAGAGCAATGCACGCCACTGAGTCATAGGTATAATAAAATTAATAAGTATTTGTATTTTGCCTGGTGAAATGACGGTTTGCACTATAAAAGCTAGAAATATAGAAGACATATTGGATACAAGCAGGTGGGTTTAACTGGTTGTTTACCTGATGGAGGAGATTTCCGCATGGGAACTAAATGTTGCGCTGGCATGATAATGCCAAAGCTTTTAAGATCTTATCCGCAAAATTGAAATTATTTTATGTCTGTTCATTTAGTTCTCCCATTCCAAAATGATGTAAGAATATGTACTGGCGTCGTCCCATATTTGTTAAAGAAAGCTATAGGAATAACCTTAAAAATAATGACATTTGAAATTTTTAAACGTGACGCCAACTTTAAACGAGTGTATCGGGTTTCTGAAAAAAAAATCCTTAAGGCGTAATAATTGAACATTATTTGGAAAGGAGATATGTTAATACGGAAGAGAGAGGGAGCGCGCTAATATAAATAAATAAAGCGTAAACGATCTAAATCCGGACAAGACTACTGACTTAAATAGTATAAAGAAACGCTGTGACTTTTTTCATACCTATAACATGTTAAATAGCAGAACCAGACCTATATTAAATAAAATTTTACAATTTATAAAATTTTATTCATATATACATATATTAATTTATATAAAAAAATAAGTAGATGTATATTTGTAAATGATAAAATGGAAAAAAAATAATAACATTGTGTTAGTGAAATTAAAAAGAACATAAAAAAAAATTATCTGGTTTCCAAGAAATACTAATGAAATAAATTTATAATATATACTCGTATTTATATATTTTTTTCTTGTTATGAATTTATTAAATTATCCTGAGTATAACTGGAAAATATCAGTGTCTGAAAATATATTGTTGTATTTTATGCATGTTCTTCTGAAAAATGAGTGATAATAATAATAAAAATCGGATGATTTTTATAGCGCCGTTTTTGTGAAAAATCACCTCAAGGGCGTTGTACAAATCTTACTTCCTATTCTTACATTATTCCTATATTAATTTATTTTTTTTAGACACTATCATTACACATTATTTATAGACCATATAAAGAGATGCAGTTAGATTATCAAAATTAAATACGGCTTGGTCTAAGTTTTCATGCATGTTTAGTTTAAAAAAAAGAAGTAGCTAACTGTATTTATTCCTTATGATATATTGCAAGACGCTAATACAAATGATAAGAGTGATGAGTTCATTGTCTGTGAATGTAGGATATGGTGTTGGTTTGAGCGTGTGCCTCGTACTGGACAGTGGAAACGGATGTTTTCTGGAAGGTAGCATAAGAATTTTTGGTCGGATATATTTATTTTATCTTCTAGTGATGATAACTCATGGAATGCTGACGAGTCTTTTAAGAGGATCCCTGATCCCAGCAAAAGGAATAGCAAATATCAAGTACGAATTAGAAGAATTTTTAAAAATTTTGTTTTAAATTTTGAAATATAGGCCATTAAATAAATCGAATTTTAACGATTTTAGAGACACCTTTCGAAATTACTTGGGGTTAATGATGATAAAAAAAATATATATAACCCCGTCTACAATGAAAATATAATGAATTATAAATAAAAAAAAATTAAAACACT